>KV425965.1:143673-166096 GCA_001632375.1 Exidia glandulosa HHB12029
TGGGACCTAGTCTTGAACAACTTGATTATTGTATACTACTGTATCCTTAATTATACTCCACCCCAATCAGACTTCAGTGATTGGTTGCGATGTGCGTGAAGTGAAGCTCGCCGGTGTTCAGGGCTGCTAGAAACCTCCGTTGAAACCCCAGGGTTCACCGAGAAACGGGGTTCTTCAATAGAATTATCGGGAGTGCCAGTGACCAGCTGACGGAAAGCCGGGGTTGATGAAAAATACGCGGGGGCGAAGGGGAACGGGGGAAAGGGCAACTGAGGACTTGTATTAACGAAGTAGCCACATGCTACTTATACTGACACGACCGAGCGCTCGTACTAAGCTAAACTGAAACTTCCAACAGGAGTGGCCAGCTTACGAAAAGCAGCTCCTCTCTTCCCTCACCCACCTCCGAAAAGCGCCGCCCCGAGCCCGTTACAGCCCGGAAAATGAGCAACCACGAGGACGAGTAGAGGAAGAGCACCATGTCGAGGCCGCCTCTGGCTCCGGCGCCTCGCTCACGTTCCCGATGCAATGCTCTGCCCTCCGCAAGGGTGGACACGTTGTCATCAAGGGCAGGCCGTGCAAAGATCGTGGACATGTCGACCTCCAAGACCGGCAAGCACGGTCACGCAAAGGTCCATATCATCGCCAGCGATATCTTCACCGGCAAGAAGCTCGAAGACGTCTCGCCCTCGACGCACAACATGGATGTCCCGCACCGAATACACGCTCGTCAACATCGACGACGGCTACCTCAACCTCATTGCTAGCGACGGCACCTTCAAGGACGACGTCAAGATTCCCGAGGGCGATATCGGCAAGCAGATCGAGACCGAGTTCAAGGAAGGCAAAGAGCTCCTCATCACCGTCGTCGCCGCCATGGGCGAGGAGCAGGCCATTGCCATCCGCGCCACCTCCGCGGCCAAGCCCTAGACGCCTGCGCACGCTCCGTCCGCTCTCACTATCACTAGCGGGGATCGTTGTTGGTCCCGATCGCGGAGGAGAGCAAATAGGATCCAGTTGGCAGTTGAGCGATTACGAGGGCCCAGACTGCATGCGCGTCATGCAAGCTCGCAAGCGCAAGCAGCGAGCGCGACACAGAGGGGCGAGCAGAAGCGCGCGCTTAGTATTGGACCCGGCTTCGAGAAGCGCGGGTGCCAGGTCGCGTGCAGGGAGAAGCAGCAGCACGCGAGCAAAGCCATAACGTTCACGCGCGCATCCAGTACTAGTCTGAGCACCACGAGAGACGACAGCTTCGAGCACATCGCCCAGACGAGTTCGGCAGGAGCGGCGGCGGAGCCAGTCAAAGCGGATGACGACCCGAGGGCCGAGCCTTGGTGCTCAAGTGCCTAGAACGTCCAATTCGGCAGTCACTGGTCAGGAGGAGCCGCGGCGCACTATTACTTGAGTGGAGCGCGGGACCGGGAATGCTCGAAAAGGAGGTGGACAAGAGCCGCAAAGTGCCGTCTGCGCCTTGCCTCTCTTCCTGATGGACCACGCACCAACGACGATGAGCGAGGGCTCGTCGTCCATGCTCGCCGCGCACGCTGGCCTGGAGCCGCTGGACGACGGTCCAACAGCGTCGCCCACGCCCGCGCACGTCGAGCTGCGACAGACACAGTTGACCTTCCTTCTCGTGTCCGGCCGACGACGCACTATGGCCTTTGACGACGACGCGACGGTTGGACGCGTCAAGGAGCTGCTATGGAACACTTGGCCTGCTGGTACGCCGCCCTGTCGTCGCGCTGTTCCAGGTCTCACGTCGAGCCTTGTGTAGATTGGCAAGACGAACGACCGCCGGCGCCCAACTATCTCCGCGTACTGTACTTGGGCAAGATGCTCCAGGACGACGAGACACTCGTCTGTACGTCGCTCGTCTGCGTCTATTTCCGTCGTGTTTGCTGATGCTCATCGTAACCGTTCGGCAGCGCTCAAGCTCCCACCCTGGACAGCGCCCACCATCATGCACCTCTCCGTCCGTCCCACGCCGCCCACAGGAGGAGACGACGGCGCCAAGAAGCACACGCGCGGCTCCATATTGCGTCGCGCGACGGACGCGAGCTCGGGTCCTGGTGCAGACGACGACGCGAGCGGTGGCGGGTGCTGTTGCGTTATTTGCTAGCCAGTGCTGGTGCGGCCCCTATCAGTGTCGTATCATGATACTGACGTTGGGAGTACGCAGCCCCACACGAGCGCGGTTTACCTACCTCACGAACCTTTTCGACTCATCTGACATTTGTGACATAGCTCATCCCATCCCACCTCATGCATCCATCCAGTCCCACACATCTACGTTCTCTTCCATCCCATCCTGCATCGCTTTCTCGGGGTCCCTCAATCTACTTATCTATCCAGGTCGTTCCTCGCTCTAATCCCACCCGTGTGCTCGTCGCAAATAGGTCTGCGCACGTGATCATGCTAAATCTGAGCTTCGGTGCTTCGGTGCTTCTGGGTGCGCGTTCTGGACTTCCCCTCATGCGAGCTTCGGGTGTCCTTTGCTCTTCTTCTTCTGCTTCTTCTGTCTTTGCGGTTGGACTGGTAATCACGCGCGCGCGCTCGCGACGCCGAGTCCTCGGCTCTGCGTTCGAGTTTGCTCTCGCACTTGTCCCTTCCTTGCTTGGTCGAGGTTGTCACTTGAGTGCCCTTGCGGATGCTCACTTGCGCGGTCGAAAGCACTTCACGGGTCTTATGCTTTACAACCTCCCCGAAGCGCAGCTGCTACCGTGTACTGGCCGTGATCAGTTTTACCGACGTTCACTCTGCTATTCGAACCGCCACCATCCAAAAAGCAGCTCGTCGATACTCTCAGCCTACCTCACTGCTCACCCCGTCACAACACTAGACGAGTAGAGGCTGTGCTCCAGAGAGCGTTGAGACGCCGGTGGAATGTTTGAGAGCTGTCGATGTCGCTTTAGAGCGAGTGCGCCGTCAGCCGTCCGGGCCGTCCCCGCTCTAAATCTCTTCCCTTTCTACCCCGTCTGCTCGCCTGCTTTTTCGTCCCCGGCGCACATGGCTCGCCCCCGGCGCCTTTCCAGCCTGTAAAGAGGCCCGTGGTCGGACTGCCATCGTCGCCGTCGGGGCTGAACCGACGGCCATCTCGCGTGCATCACGACCCATCGCACCCATCCAATACCTCAATCCGAACCAGCGCTCAAACAACTCGAGGAAATGTGGCCATCTGCTTATCTAACCGCCGGACTGCGTGGATCGCCTCGCAGCTTCGTACTTGAGCTCCCCATCTTGCGCAAACCACACTCCAACCCAAACCCGTCTTCGCGCGCTCGGTCAACCCTTTATAGGCCCGCAGCTTGCACAAGGGTGGAATGTGCGCAGGTGCTCAGGTTCTCGCTTCGGGTCATGCCCAGTTCCCGCTTGTGGTGTTCCCAAACTTTTCTCGACCTGCTCCTGTTGACGCATGTCGAGCTATTGCTCGCTGTTAGGCAATTTAGAGAAGAGCCGCACCGACGACAAGTGTTGGTCTACAGCTGACATTCTTTTCTGCATGAAAAACCTGTCGGGCGGCGTATGCTGCACTCTGAGATGCGTTGTGAACCTCGCATGGTCGGCCTACACAGCATACCTAGAGTCGCTCCGCTTTGTTACAGCGCGCAACCGCCTCGCAGTCCCCACTCTCTCTCTTGAACGACTGCAAGCACTTTAAACGCCGGACCAAGCACGAAGGGGCTCCGTTCTTGTTAAATTTATAGCGAGCAAGTCTAGTGCAGCTGCGTAACCTGCTCCCTCCACCTCATGATTCTTATTAAGGTATTGGTCGCCGCACAGAACCCCTCCACCCGCTACAGGGTGTTTTGCGCGGGGACATGAGACACGTGAGCGAGCCAAACTACGCAGTGCTTGTACCTCTGTAACCGACCGGTCTAGTCCCGTCGTGATACCGTCACATCGATGATTTCCTTCCTCGGGCACCTGGACCACCGTTGGTGAACATGCCTGTAATTGGAGAATTCGCAGTCAATGTGATTCAATACTGTCTGCAACTCGGGCGACGAACTCGCCATGAATCGCCGTCGGCCACGAAGCCTGTTCAGTCACATATACACGGTCGCACGCCTCTCGCATTCCTCGGGATGGCACATAGGCAAGTATAGATTGAGTCTTTCGTAGATCATCGCGTGCGGTGGCATGTCTCAAGCGCTGCCTGTTTTGGGCCATTATTAGGTATTACTGCGAGATTAGATTTCATGTTTTCGTTGGATCGTAGGGGATGACTGGTAGTGTTCTTGGTCGCTTAGCTAACGCGTCGGCCAGGGGGAGGACCTGATTCTGACTGCGGGTCCCAGAGCGAGGATGTATTCGCGACATCTGTGATAACTCTAGGATTAATAAACTTCCTTCCTTCCTTCCTTCCTGCGCTGTCGATGCGTTCCTTTTTCATTTTGCACACACGCCGTTGGTAGGCACGTGCCGATGCCTTCTTGGCGTTCTTGTCGTGCTGCTCGTCACCGGTGGAAGGGAGCGAGTGCTGGATGGTGGGGACGGCTACCTGCTCTCGTCGTTGCAGGAGACACCGTTCCGTGTCGTCCGAGTTTCCACGATGCTACTTGTCTCCGCGCGCGAGTAACAAAAGGGCATCGAAATGCTCTCCGTCAAAGCAAGATTCCCTCTCCCGATGGACATATCGACTTATCCCAGAGTATGGCGACTGCATCGGGAACTGTCGTGGTCGTCAGTGTCCCAGAGGCGTCGTGGGCCGTCAGAGCAGATGATGAGGGCGAGGTTCGAAGTACTGGATTGAGGAGCGTTGTCCTTAGAGTTTATATACCCGCCGATTCCAGGACCTCCACTGGTCACCGGAAGGACCTCATACGCAGCTGTATGCGAGTTCATTATACAGAACCTGTGTCCATGATGGTCACGCTCCATGTGGACGCAGGCATCGCCTGTGTGAGCTTTTGGACTTTGTTCTGGGTAGGGTTCATTGCAGCAGATGACGAGAGCGGTAAAAAGGTACAGTACATGATGAACACAAAGGCCGCTCAACACCCAGACTTTATACGTCCTGATAGCCTGGAGGCGACATACCAACGCTGACGCTTAGAGGTAAGTGACTCTACAAGTTATCACGGTGGACCGGGAGTCCGGGTGCTGATGTGCTCCATCATCATGGGCAGGAAATCTGCATAAGTACGTGCATATGACGAAGGCCACTGAGTCTGTTCACACTCCATATGGATTGTGGTGAGATTTCGACTTCGTACTGGATAGCTTCATTACAGCAGATGACGAGAGCGGTGAAAAGGTACATGATGAAAACAAAGGCCCACTCGACAGCTAGACTTTATACTGTACTTCCTAAGACCCGGGAGCTAACTTGGTACGCGATGACGAATAGAGGTACAGAATACCGCAAGTTGGGTGGACGTTGTGAACCGGAAGTCCGGATCGCAGGGACGACTCCGCGAGTTTCCAATGAATAATCTTGGGCAGAAGATCCCCATACGTGCATAAGATAGCCTGCAGAGTCTGTTCACACCCCATATGGATCTGTGATGAGTTTTGGACTTCGTGCTGGATAGCTTCATTATAAGTAGCAGATGACAAGAGCGGTGAAAAGGTACAAACACAAAGGTCCACTCGACAGCCAGACTTTATACCCTGCGTCCTAATACCCGTGAGCTCAATCGGTACGCGATGACGGCCAGAGGTAAGGACGGATCCGTGGACCGGGAGTCCAGGTGCGGTCCGATAACTTGAGTCTGCTTGACGTGTACGGAGCCGACTCCGCAACTTTCTAATGAACCAACCTAGCCTATGTAATAGGTATAAAAGCTCCATGTCCGAAGACGGTGAGACTGTTGAGAAGTGCACAGCAGATGATGAAAGCGGCAGGAATGGAATCTGAGTACGAATAAAGCTCATGCCATTGTTGCTTTATATATGTTCCCCTTCCGAAGCTCCGGTTTTGAAGATCAGCTCTGTGCGCGTGTCTGTCCGATGTCAATCTGGTGCAGGTTGTCCAAGAGCAGGTCCGGCGCGAGTCCATCGCAGGGGATAAGAAGCTTGCCCGGCCGGACTCGGAGATCTCCAGGCTGACAAACGCCTGCGTAATGAGCGCAAGTCTTGGCGAGAGACTAGAGTACAGTACGAGTCACGTGCTGTACCCCTAAACCTCCCGCGGAATTGTGCGTGTGATTGGCTGGATGCAGTACCCCACGGGGACCGGAAATGTTTCTGTTGAATGTGGACAGGCACAAGAATAGCAAGCCGGTGGCCATCATTTTTCCTCGGCTGCGCGCGCGCCGCTGCCGCGCACACGTTGTTCTTCGACTTTTCTTTTCGTCGTCAAAACGCAGTCCGCTCGCCCGGTACGTGTCCAGAGATAACGGCGCCGCGCGCACGGTCTGACCAAGCATCAGCAGGCCAGGACGTCGTTTCGGATGGATGTCGCCATCGCAGAGCCGCCACAGCACCCGCCCACGGCCGCGCGACGATAACGCTGAGCCGGTGCTGTGACGGCAGCGGGAGAACAGGCGGTCCGGGCCCGGGTGCTTTATGCATCCTTTGCTTTAGGCTCTGCGTCGCTTATCGCGCTGCACGCCTCCCGTCTCGCCGCCCTCCCCAGGCTCAGGCTGCATGGTACGTCGTCGCTGCGTACCGCAGAATAGAGCCCACGAAAGTGATTTTTTCTCATGAGCGCAGTCGTGCTTCGACTTGTGTCCGGATGAACTCGTGGTCCGCGTACTGGACGAACTCGACCCGAACGACGTTCTCTCTACCGTCGCGTGTCTCTCGCGCAGATTCTCGCGTATCGCGCAGGATGACGGGTTATGGTGGCGTTTCTGTGCTCGTGCGCTCGCGGTGTCGACGACGGAACGCGACGCCGGGTTTCGGCGCGACGCGTGGATGCACGGCGCACGCTCGGAGCGCTCGCAGACGCCCCCGTTGACTCCTCTTGACTTCTGGAAACGCTTTCTGCGCGTGTGGGCTCCGCGTCTGGGCTGGTGGGCGGAGATGGACGGCGCGCACGGCGCCATATTTCGCATCGCCGCAGACATGACCGCTGGGATCCTCCGCTGCGACCAAGTCGTCCTTATCAACGAGCTAGACACCGACGACGACGGAAACCGTCACATACCCCTCGGAGTCGTTCTCGATCGCAGTGTGCTCTCCATTGCGACCGACAGCGACACGCAGACCTATCTAGATATCCACCTTCTGCAGCCGGCTGTCCAATTCCAGGACACCTTCACCGCTCGCTTTGACGTGCGTCACGGGGCCATTCTGCGGGCGAATGGGCATAATATCGCGGCTAATAGTGTTTACCACGAGACTATACGCCCGTGGATTCTCCTCGACAACGCTCCAAGGCCTCCATTCCCCACACCTGCACTGATACTCGCTCTACGAGATCCACCACCTCGTCCGATGACGAAAGACTGGATGCTTCGTACGCTGCAGTTCCGATATGGACCGCGCCATCTCATACCGCTACGAAATCCGGCAGAACTAGACGACGAGGGACCAGTGCGGACAGGATGGTACTCTGGAACATACGGCGCACACGGTTGCGAGTTCGTCTACATCCGAACCGTCGACGCAGCCGACACTTTCGACGGCGTCAACTGGCCATGGGACACCCTTCCCGCATCCGCGCCAACAACAGGACGCTTCCTCGAGGCCATAAAGCTCACAGGCGACCCGAACATACCCAAAGGCCAACGCAGCTTCGTCGGATTCTTATCCTCGCCGGAGACGCGCAGCGGGACCGGACCTATACCCGACACGTCCGAGCGCTCGCAATTCACACCGTGGCCGATGGTCCCGCAGGCCCTGCCCAACCGCTATACACGCGCGTCGGTCATGCAGGATTATTATGGGAACGCGACTGGGGTTACCGCCCCAGGCTATGCGCGTATCGCCGCGCGGTGGTTTCGCGATCCGCGGTGGACGCCGTGCATCGTACATGTTGCGAGTCGCGTGGAGGTCGAGTTATTCTGGACGGAGATGGGGATTGTAACAACATTCCGGTATGTGGATCTGAACTGACGCTTTGTCCGTCGCACTGCTGTTCCGCTGTCTTTGAATGTATCGATGTCTTTGTACTCATTGGATAGAGCTATGCAAGACTGGCACCTGTTGCCCTTGACGTAAATGCGAGTGCAGTGCCTTCAAGTTGACCGCCTGGTAGATTCGATACTTCAGACAGATCGATCTCGCTTCCTCGTTATAGCCATGCTGCGAGTATCGAGGAACCGAAGCAACTGAATGACTCTGACAATGAATTGTTCCGAGCGTGTTAATAATTGTACCGTCTCAAGCCCGTCATCGAAGCCTGCTGCTCTCAGCACAGACTATAATTTAGCTTTCGTGGCGTCATCACATCGCCTGTTAGGTCCCGAAATCGGGCCGGCGTCTCCGTCGCCGGCTTTCTTCTCCACGCTCCCACAAAATTTCCGTCTGGCGGTCTGGTGCAGCTACCGGCGCATGAGCCTACAAGTATCGCGCACAGCATTTGTAATGGGATGCGTACCTTCTCCTGCTTCGTCGTTCCTGGTCCAACCCGTCCGTCGCCATTGTGGTCCTTCGCCCGCAACACGAGGCTGGTAGCCGGCTTGGATTAGTTGCAGGATAATGTCTGGATCAGATATAGGATCCTCGTCGCCGTTGTCGCCTCTGCCAGTGTCGTACACAACATCCCTCTCGCTCTCGTCCTGCCACGCGTCCTGCTCGATGACGGTCAACGACGCCATCTGCTGGAGGAAATCGCGCTCGGCTCGCTCGCGAGCTAGAATGAATGCGTGTCTGTCGTAATTATCTGCAGGTAACATACAGCTTGCATCAGCTCGGTTCTCGCTAGCGCTGCAATGTAAAACTTACCATCCATGGATTGTTCAGACTCTTGGGCGGCGATGTCGATCAGCTTTTGCTTTCGCTCTGCCTTGGCTTGGGTCTTCTGCTTCTCCAACATCTCCGGGTAGCTCGTCGCGGGGTTGACTGGAACCCAATCCTCCGTATAGTTGTCCCAATTGGCACTGTGGGACACGGGTGTCCATTCTTCGCCGTCCCCTGCTAGACCTCCTGCGAAGGGGGAACGAGGTGTCTCTGGCTGCAGCGTACTCGATGAAGAGGCTGATGGCGACGGCTGGACTCGAGAACGCGATGGACCTGCTTCAGGAGCTCCGAGTTGCCAGCTGTGCGCACGCAGAGCGCTCGAGGGACTCGGATATGGGAAGAGAGCTTGACTGGTGGGACGTGCCCGTTCTCTTCCATGACGTGGAGATTCGAACGGCAAGGGCGATCGCAAGTGACGGTCTGTGGCGACGGTGTTGTGAGGGGGTAGCGTCGCGGTGTTGTACTCGTCGAGCGTGACGGGACGCCGATTTGACGAGTTCCGCGGGGAATATGGAGCGCGAACAGGCGCAGGGAGTGGAGTTTGCACCGGAAACAAACGGTCCGCCTCGAGCATTGCACGGCTAGAAGCACTTTGCACTGGAGTGGTCATTCGACGGTGCGTCACGCCGGGCAGGATGGAAGCGTCTGTCGTGCTCGCCCCGAAGGCAATGTGGCCATGCGGACGATGGGCGCCGCTCTGGAGTATAGACGGTGTACATACAATGGATCATTTCGCGGTTATCGAAGCGTTGCTGCAATGGATCAAGCCCAGGACTTACCGTGCGTGCAATGCATGGAATGGCGGAACGGTTCCGGGCGTTTCAAGCCTTGCACCGCGGATTCTTGCGCAAGCCATGTATTGCGCACACAGACCTAGAGGAAATAAGGAATCAAAAGACAAGGCGAAGGGTCGAACCCAGGACCTCGACAATATGAAGGTCGGGCTCTACTACTTCGCCACTGCGGTGCTTTCTCCAGACACCGGTCGGATGCATATCAACCCCTTCCCGTCGCAGAACTTGCAAATGAGCAATAAATAATTATTTTCCGCTGTGCGGGACCTGAAAATAATAAATAAATAAATAATATTGACCGGTGCACGTGAACGCAACCGGCGTTCGGATATAAGGGCGCATCACCGGCGCACACACCGTAGGTTGAAAAAAAGAAAGCAATATATTGGTTTCATACGTCCGGGGGGATACAGGCACGTGCGAGGGAGAATACGAGGAGGGCAATTGCAGGGAGTGCAAGGAGATTCGTTGCGACAGGGCGACAGGACGAGACGGGGGAAGACGGGCTAGGACGGGACGGAACAGCACAGCGTGGGGTTGAGCGGCGGGGTAGGCATCGAGCACGACGTTGGGTGTGCACACGCTCCGCATCCCCCTTCTATCCATCATGGGGTCGCTGCTCTCTGCGCGACATGTGGGTCGAGCGACGTTCGGCTCGTGCAGCTTGCGGTCGACGGGGCAACACGACGGAAGGGGAGCGTGATAACCATGCCCACACCGCGCTCGCACAGCGCCCACGGCACTAGCAATCATCATCAGCTGCCTGTAACACGGTGAGTAAGGTGATGCGCAGCAACAGGGAGGCAAGCTGACCTACGAGCTATACGACGGATACATTCCTGAACAGCGATGCGTTCCTCTTTCAACAGGACTAACCCATCCGCCCGTCTGGCGAGCATCCGCACCCTCTCAACCTCGAGAGCGCCGGTCTGCCGTCCGCCTCATCCACTTCAGCATCCTTGTGCTCGCCCTCGTGGCCACACACCGGCATAGCTTGACAGTCGTTCGCCGTGCATCTATCCCTGGCAGCACGTGCCGTCGCTGTGACCGACGGCGAGCTCGCATCGGACGCGATGGACCAGTGTGGGTGGTAGCGCGAATAGCTTGGTAGCGCGCGAGAGCTTCTGGGTAGTCGTGGGCTGAGAGAGGGTGGCGTGATAGCGCGGTGCGAACGGCGGTCATCGTGAGGGCCGCGAACGACGACATAGCAGCGAGGGGAAGGCGGAGCAAACTCGCGTCATCCATCGCCGCACGCTGCGGTGGAGGGCAAGCTGCCCGCGGCGCTGGGCAGCGCAGGGGCGACGCCGAGCGCCGGGCCTATGATAACGATGGCCGGTAGACGGGACGGTAGATGACGGGTAAGTCGTGAGGGCGGAGAGGTGGGTGCAGGCGGCGGCGCCAGTCTTGCTCGGCGATGAGACGTTCGCCGCGTGGTGCTGACCGTGCGAGTCCTCATCGTCCTTGACCGTGACTAAAATCTCCTGCCTCGAATGGCGACGACCGTCATGGAGCTGCCAGTGCAGGCCCGCATTTGGGAGCGGGTGAATGGCGTGAGCGGAGAAAAAAATCGCGGCTGAAAAAAAAAGAACGCGTCAGCAAACTGTGTGCAGGTGATGCACTAGCTCAGCATACCAAGGGCGGGGTATTCCTGACAGCGAGTGCGCACAGCTTGGGAGCAGGAGCCCGACGAGATGCGCTGGAGGCCACGAGGCCACGAGGAGCGCGCGAGAGAGAAAAAAAAGCGAGCAACCGCTCAGGTCGTCACATCGAGATGGCGAGTTACGCAGGCATAGCGAGGGCGTATATAGGACGTATAGTGCGACGAAAATCGATGGCGCTCGCCGGCGCGGCCGCTAAGTTGAGGGTCGACGACGAGGTGGGGGAATGAGAGCAAGATGCGGAATGAGCCGATGCGGACCTCGCCCCGAGCTTCGTACACTCCCTTCTCGTCTTCTCACCTCGTCTCAAGTGCGTAAAAGCAGGACTAAGAGCCTTCTATGGTATATGCAGCACTATCCCTGAGTTCTGTGACGTTGCGGTCGTACAGTACAGTAATGGGCACGGCGCCTTACAGTGTTAGGGCATCCCGAGTCAAATGCTGGAAGCATCGCTATCTCTTCTCTAGAGCTCAAGGTAGGGAAAAGGGCTACCGGAAGCTGCTCATACTATGAAGCTTCGAGTGACGAATATGCATGAGAACGCGGTGTAAAGGACGTAGCTGTTGCGACGTAGATCCAGTAAACACTGCGTACGTTTGCATGTCGTGCCTCTGTCCGCTCATCTCCAGGAGGCTAGACATGTATACAGACTTGAGCTTTTAGGAGGACGTACTAACATGTGACATACTAACATGCGAGGGTGAAGGATACAGCGTACATTACTGCACGACTGTAAGTGGTGAAGTTAGTCATCTCCGTCGCCGTCTCATCGCCTCTGTGTCTACTCCCACTCGTACAGTGAGATCAAGGTGGATAAGTACGGGACGTTGACCTGAGAGTTGAGTGTTACGAAGTCTAGAACTGCGCCTAGAAAGAGATGTGGGGTCTTGAATGTCGCTCACGCATTCGCAGGTTGTCGCGATCGTGAGTTCCTTCATCTCTCCAAGGCTGGAACAGCGACAACTCACAGGAACTGTCCAAGCGTGTAGTATCCTCTCAATGGTCGAATAGGAGAGACAGCTGGGCGCTGCACTCGCGCTCAACATGCGATCTCCCGTATTATCTCTATCGTCTCAGGCTGCCTTCTCCCCAAGGCCATTTCTGCCAGTATGACAGAAACACACTGTCCCTTAACGACATATGGCCCGAATTCTTCAGATTTATAGGACGAAAGCATCTGTTCGTGCGTGCATGTAATACCTGCGCATGTGGTAACTGACGACGCGTTGAACGTAGCCATACAACGAGAACGACGTATAGCAAGACATTCCAAGCCACCGTGAAAAACTCTATGTACATGGAGGTTCAATATCAGCGATAAGGCGGGTGGACGTCTGGCTGCAGCGACAACGCACGGAAGACGTACGAGCTGTCGGTCTCCCTGTCCCCCTCTGCGACTTCTCGCGCGTCTTCTTCTTTTCGACGCCGCCGTGGAGAGCAACCTATTAGAATGGCGTGTTAGGACTGCCAACGCGCACGCAGCGATCAGCCAGGCTCGGCATCGACGGGTCGATCGATGCCCGCGCGCAGCGAGCAGTCCAGCATCTGTGCGCGCACGCGTGGAAGAGTGAGCACGCCCCACGTGCATGCGCGACGGCGCATGGTTCCATGGTTGGCCGTCGCGAGCTGGGACACGCGGTGACGACGGCCGTGTGCGCCGTGCCCCTGGTGTGCGTTGTAAAGCCTGCCGAGCTCGACGTTACCGAGCTCCGTGGCGTGCACAACGGGCTTGCGCAGCTCCCGCAGGCGTCTAGTGGGGGATTGCGGCGTTCCTGGGCGCGAGCATGGCGCTGGAAGTCGACCGAACCACCATATTCGCCGACGAGCGCCGTGACGGGCAGCCGTAATTACAGCGCGTGCGCGTCGGCATGTGGAGCCATGCGAGGTTGTAGTCTGCGCGTATACAAATGGTGAGTGTGCTGATTCACACGAGCAGCGCGAGCGGGCGGTGCGCACCAGAGGGGAAGCCAAAAAAAAAGCGGGGCACCGTGGCGTCCGGCGCACGCGCGGCCTCTTCTTGAGCAGTTTGTTGGTGTGCGGCTGTGTGCATGGCGTCGTTGAGCCCAGGCTGGCTACAGCGCCGTTGACGGTCGCAGGAGGGAAAGAGCGAGCGGCCCGTCCCGACCAGCGCCGACGCTCATCCTCACTTCTTTCACGTGTGTTCAATGCACAGTGATCACTCAGTGAACACGAGCTGATACGATATATATTTTTCCTGGATTATTGTACAAATGTTCAGACTGCTGGACGTCGGTACGCTCGTGTGAGCGTCTGAGGCGGAAAGAAAATTTGTGACGGAAATTGGCGCCGGCGGCGAGCGCTGTACGGAAGCGCCGGCCGCGGGCGCGCAGTGCCGACGAAAGGGGCGGGCAGCGAGCGCGCACGGCCGATGCATCCGGCGGCGAGCGGGACGGCGGTAAGCGAGCGGGATCCGATGAGCGCCCGTGCCTGGGATAAGGGTCCTGCAGGGCGCCCAGAGGACCCTGTGGATAAGTTCACACAGCCCCAGAGGATATACTCCCGAGAGGATAAGTCTCCCAGGTCCCGCTTTCGCCTTTTTTGGGGGTTATCCCATCCCTTGTAGGGCCAGTACTATCCGTCGCGCAAAGCTTGGATGGCGCGGTACGCATCCGCGAAACGATGCATTGTTTTTACGGTAACTCGTGGGCTTGATCCATTGCTGCAAGGCTTCATTATCCGTCTTTTTCATCCCTTGAATGTACAGGTATGGCTGCTCTGGACATGTTCGCGCGATGAGGACCAATTCGATACCTCGCGTCTAGCGTTATGTGGAGGTTTGGGAGAGCCGGAGGTTCGTGCTGCCGTCGACGACTGCGCCACCCTTGAGTGATTGATAGGAGGCAGGGAGGATGCCGCGAAACGATTGCCGGATTGAGGCGATGCATATTCTATTGGTGGGATGAAAGGAACGTGGCGCTGAGGACGAGAGTCAATACATCTGCTGGCATCATAAAAATCTGACAACTCACCTGTCCCCGCGGCTGAACGTCGTAATCTTCATACTGCTCCGCACTGTATTCGTTCTTTCCTCCCTGCGACGGGTCTTGAAGTTCAAAGCGAACATGTGGTCGTGTGAACTGAGAACGCGCGGCTCCCAGAAGCTGTGCCTGTGTCTGCGCGAAAGCCGGCCGCTGAGTAGACTGAACTTCGCATGCGTTATGCAGTGACCGCAACGCGATCAAGACATCTTCCGCAGAGGGACGCTGACGTGCGTCAAAGACGCAGCAGAAGAGTACAAGCTCCCAGCGCATGTCGTCCATGTTGTCAGGCTGATGAGGCAATTCCTGTCTGGAGAGCGCCAGAACAACCGCCGCATCGTTCAAACTCGCATAAGGCGGCAGACCGCTTTCAACCTAGCGTATTTTGGATGAGTATGAGTGCGGTGTGGTCCCGTATAACGTCGTAAGTACGTGCCTCTTGAGTCAGAAGGCCGAACGACCATATGTCGCTCTGCGCGGAGGGTTCTGCGGTATCTCTGTCCAAAAACTCTGGTGGCATATACCTCCACGTTCCCCTGGCGCTACGATTTTGAGTGAACGAGACGGAGTTGCGCACTCGCGTCCACGCAACGCCGAAATCGCACAAAAGCGCCCGACCAGTAGCAGAAATGAGGACGTTCGCCTGCACAAGGTAAGCTCACATCTCATCTGAAGAAGTTTTTCGCGCACTGCTTTGAGATCGGCATGCACGACTTGCATGCTATGAACTTCGACCGGGGGCATGCCTCAATAAGCTTATACGACGTATCATGAAGGGTGTGGCTCACGATAGATGAGACCGTTGATCACATCAATGAGCTGACGGGAGACGTATCAGAGACTCGTTAAACGTTGTAGGTGCGAGCTCACAAGGCTCAGACTGAGGAGTGAGGTATCTGCACCAGATCTCCGCCGTCTCGCGAGATTGCTAATATCGTCATTTACCTCCCACGTGGAGACCATGGCGGGCAGGCGGTAGTTGGTGTTCCACCAAAGCCCGCACAACTCCTGGACATTCGGGTGCGACAGCCTACGCCACACTGAGATTTCTTGCTTTAGCCGCTGTTGGGATGTTTCTGTATGGGTCCAGGCCTTCTGGAGCAACAAAAGACGACACACCTTGACTATACGCGTCGCTTCTTCCTCAGATGCTTCCGGTCTAGGATTGATGCGCAAGAGCTTGAGGGCCACCTGCGGGTAGATTAGATTTCGACTACGCAAGCAGGAGAGTGGTGACCTTAACAGGGTCATATCCGCGTGGCTGCCATCGCGCGTCGTGGATATCTGCATAGCCCCCGATGCAGCGCGCTCGCCCAGAGACTTCATAAAGCTCGTGCGTGAGGTCGAACTCTTCATAGTATTGGTACATGTCAGCGAGTGCTGCGTCGAATGAGGAAGGCATGACTGAGCAATTAGGAGGGAACGTGGGCAAGAACGTAGGTCGATCGTGACTCGTAGAGCATTGTACTTGCAGACACGTGGGGAACACGAGGAGGGACGGTCTATGACTCAGACACATCGTTGTAGTACTGTTTAGGCCTTCTTTTCGACCCTCAGTGCCGCTTTGAGATGGAAACAATCGCATGGAAACCGGAAAAGCACGCCAGCGTTGTTTATTCGCGGGTCCTCTCGGGTCTTCTTGTCAGGAAGTAATACTCGCACTGCAGTCAATTGACGGCGTGCAAACCCGGGCGTCTATGAGGTGGCGGAGTGTCGGCAGGCGCTGAACAACGAGGCAGAGCGGTGTTCTCAGGCCTGAAGCGGCAGCCTCAAGCACTGTCACCGCGTTCAAGTTCTAATAAACTGCATGCATTCAGCGTCTGAAATCATCCCTTCGACGTCTCGCGCGCCGCATAGTGAGATAGAAATGCACTATTGCCTCTCAAATATCGAGCTCGAGTTATGCACATCTAGAACTTTACTCGCCTTATGAGGACAAGTGATTCGCATCCGCTTTTGTCCGTCCATCGCAATGTACATGCTGTATACAACGAGAAGTACCATGATGTTCAATCGACCGCGAGCGTTATCTTGTCGAAGCGCGTGCTCAGGAGGTGACGTGATCCAGTGACTACTACGCGACGAAGTTCGAGTACGGGTCTCGAGGGAGTTAAGCGGTCGGCGAATTCGAGGAGATCGTCGACTTTCACATACACGAAGTCGCCTTTGGCCTGAAGCACTAGGGTAATAAGCGCCGGACACGGAATAGGTGTTCTGGGTAGTAGAACTGCATCTGGTGAATCGTCAT
The DNA here is from genome assembly GCA_001632375.1 of Exidia glandulosa HHB12029. Classification (NCBI taxonomy): domain Eukaryota; kingdom Fungi; phylum Basidiomycota; class Agaricomycetes; order Auriculariales; family Exidiaceae; genus Exidia; species Exidia glandulosa. Next base: position 160,223 of record KV425965.1, read on the forward strand.
CGATGATGACGATGAGCTTCGGCAAGAGGGCAAATGACGGCAACCACGACGCAAGTTTGTCCCATAGCGTCGTGTACATCGTCAAGTCATCAAGTTGAGCGGCAAACTCGTTATTTTCCAACAGGGCATTTGTTTTGTGACTACCAGGATAGTAGTCGCAGAAAGGCTCTGCCAGATGTCGGACCAACGTGGGATCCGAACCGCGAACGGTGATGTTGAATTCTGGATAGATCACGCCCTCTCCGATGACGGGAGATATCATCATATGAAAGGGACTGCGAAGAGGATCCAGTGCCGAGTACACAGCGTCCTCGTCCGCACAAAATATAAGCACCTCGGGAATTTTGTGTATCGGAAGATGGCGAAAGAAGCCTGGCAGCGAGCGTGCGATGTATTTCAGGTCTAGATACGCCAGGCGCGCCACGGCTGCAATGATATGCCCGGGAAGGGGTGCATTGGCGAAGTGACATTCTCCACCACTGAGTCGCAGACGAGTCATGTTGGGGAAGAAATCCCAGAGGTAAGAGGGGAAGTCCGGCTGATACGTCGTCAACGTGTTATTGAAGAAGACCTCATCTGCAGCAGCAAATGCCTTTGTCGGGATCTTGGGCAAGATGATGCTGTTGAGTCGCACGACTCGTAGCCGGCCTGGAGTATCGGCGAGGATGTGCTTCCCCTTTCCAAACGGAAGCGACAGGTGCAGCTCGGGAGGATAGGCTGCGTAGAGGAGCGTGAGCCGCTCAAGGTGAGGAGCGGCCTGACACAGCGCGTCCTCAAGGTCCAGCCGGTACAGCGACTCAATGCAGACATGGATGCTCCGTGCTCGCGGAACTGCGCGGCGGATAAGGGGGACGAGCTTTAATGGTACATGCTCGTCGACCGGGCGATAGTCGACAGTGATGTTGATGGGGCGATCCCGCGCATAATCGAGCCGCAGCCGCGCCCAGTCCAACTCGTGGTTCTCGACGCCGAATATCGCGATGTCCCGCCAGAACAAAGGGTCGTTGAACGCCAGGATTCTCCAGTGCGCACAGGTGTGCGCAGTATGAACGAGACTTGGAAAGTCGAGAAATGAAACAGTCCTGGAGAGAAGCTCGTTTGGGAGACTCTGAACACCAGGCGGCCGATTCATAGAGGGATGGCGATACAGAAGGAAGAGTCTGCGGAAATCGCCGATGTTTATTCTCTATAACAAACCCGGCTTGTCAGGCAGGACGGTCCGGAAGCCGGAACAATGTTGTAATACTTGTTGACAGCCTGTTGTTCTCTTCTTTTTCGGCACTCGCAATGTCCTCAGGTCCGTCAATGTGTGCGGATGTGATAGAAGCACCGAGAGGCACTGAGGCCGCCCCGGAGTTCGGTGCTGTTATCCTTCTGTCTGTGGATCCAGTCGCGTCCGTCACTGCCTTGGAGGACGCGCAGGCTACCGAAGAAGCAGCGCGTATACTGTACGGAGGTGAATTATTACCGTGTGGGTCAGCACCGTGACACCTCGGAGACATTACCGTCTCCCCTGTGTGACTGTGACACATGTCGTAGAGCCAAAATTTCATAATTTATACTAGTAAATGCGTAGCAGACCGCATTTATGCGGGAAAAGGGACGAAATCTATTCGCAGTTGTTATTCCGCGGGCGGTTTGCTTCCGGATAAATTTGCTTTCGTGCGCATCCCGAACTCTCGAGCTCGTCACTCCACATCATGGACAGTCGGGACCGTATAGAGCAGGCTCAAAAACGCTTCGATCCCCAGTTGGAACAACTTCGAACAGCCTTCAAAGAGCTGCCTTCGTCAATTCCATACCAGCCTCGCGATTCGGACAGCAGACTCGCCGAAGCGGGAGCACTCTACGACGACCTGTCTGGCGCCGGCGAACGTGCTCGCGTCTCTGCATGGTTCAAGGTCGCATTCGGCTCCGCTGAGCAGCTCTGTATCCCAGAGCGTGGCGGTCGGCTTTCCACCGTCATAGAAATCCTCGACGACGCCGTCGAGGCATACGCGCGCGGAAACTGCAGAGCGTCCGATTTCGACGAATTAGAGGACTGGATCGACGCGCTTCTTCAAGCAGCCAAGGCGCCTCGAGCTACAGCCATGGACAGGTCAATTGACCAAGCTTCGGGCGCACCGACTCGGACATCCGCACCGACCGCCGCATCTTATCGCCCAGTCGACCCACGCACCCCTACAAAAGTCGTGCCCAAGGCACCGAAGCCTATGAAGCTCAGCTCTTCAGTGCTTCTATCACCCCAGGCAGTTCGGCGGATCGAGAAATTCAAAAAGCGGAAGGCCACCGTGATGGCACCGATTCAGACAAAGCTCGACATGTTTCCACGGCTCACACGAGCGGAGCAGGCAGAGCGCGAGGCAGAGGAGAGACCAGAGCGGGAAGCACGTCGTGCAGCGCAGCGCGCAGCGGAGAACGAGAAGGCGGCGATCAGCAAGGAGCGGGCCCGTGCAGCAGCTCGCGAGCGTCAACGGCTTCATCGAGCTCGCGTCAAGGCTGCTCTCGCCGGCAAGGAAGCGTCAAAGCGAACCACCGAGGTACTGAAAGCTGTTTGCCGCATTGCCGAGGTTCTGATCGCATTGCAGCGTCTTATGCGGGGCGGTTGCAAGCCGTTCTTCGCAAGCGGGTCCGCCGCTGCCACTGCCACCCATCGTCCAAAGCGCAAGCGAGGGCCAAAGGCAAAGCTGCGTGCGCCAAAGCGGAAGAAGGCGACCTGGGCTCGGAGCACACTGTTTCCTGACTACGAGATGGCGGTGCGGGCGGCAGGCGGCTTCAAGAGCGCGACCGAAATCGTGCGACAGCTCCACTTGAGCGACACAGCGGGACGATTCACTGGCCTGACGGCCGATGTCTTGCGGAAGTGGATATCCCGTGACGCCAACGGGAACCTGGGCTGGTCGTCGAGCTTCCTAACGAGGATCGAGGGTGACGGTGTCAACAAGAATGCCGGCCGGAAGCGTGTTGTCGTATGTCGTGCTCCTGCAACACTTTGATAAGATGACTGAACTTCTACTCAGGTGAAATATGCCGATGTCTTTGGACCTGCCTTTGCGCAGCTCCGTGTTACCTGTGCCGCACATGCCGCCATCTCGGTTCCTGTCGCTCGTGGGATTCTTCTTGCGCATGCTCGCCGCTCTGGGATCGATGAGCTCGTGAAATGTACATTCAGCAAGTGGATGGTACATGATATTCTTCGGGTTGAGCTCGGGTGGTCCATGCGGGCTTCGACTCGCGCCGCACAGAAGATCCCGGACGAGTGGGAAGCACTTTGTCTGGCAGCGCATGCTCGGATCACCTTCGATGTCCGAATCAAGACCATTAAGCACCCCTGTCTCTTGGTCAATGGCGACCAAGGCGGGTTCAGTCTCCTGCCATCGGGGAAGAAGACCTGGGCGGAGCGCGGCGCTAAGCAAATCACTGTGCATGGGCACGACGAAAAGCGACAGGTATGTCTCGGACTCACAGATCCGACCATTGTTTGACGAAATGGGCATGTAGATGACGATGCTGGTTGCTTCCTCTTGCTCGGGCGAGCTGCTCCCCTTCCAGACAGTTTGGGGTGGCAAACGCGCGGACAGTCTTCCATCGCCTGCGGCAGATGGCTGGGCTGAAGCGGAGGCACTTGGGTTCAAACACGCCCATGGCGATACGCGGCACTGGAGCTCTCGGCAATCCATGAAGGAGGTACGTCACTTTGTCTTACACGACCGCTGTATACACACTGAAGCGGCAACAGTGGGTCGAGGACGTCGTGATCCCATATCACTCTCGAATGTGCTCTAAGTACAACTTTGCGCCGGAGGAGCGTATGATCCTCCTCCTCGATGTTTGGCCTGTTCACATCGCTAAGACGTTGGAAGAGGACTTTCTTCCCTGGCTGAAAGCAACTTACCCGTGGATCTTACCCAGGTTCATCCCTGGCGGATGTGCGTGCCATTGTTTTCCGACAAGGTCTGCACTGACAATTGCTTCAGGTACCGGTATATTCCAACCTGCCGACGTTGGGCTCCAGCGTATAGTCAAGCATGTCTTCAAGACTGCCGCAACAGACTGGGTTGTCGGTACCGTCACACGCCAGCTCGCAGCCGGGCGACCCGCAGTTGACATAGTGATCCCGACAACTCTGCCGGTGCTCCGCGATGCCTCTATCGGATGGGCTGTTGAAGCGTACAAGTACGTAGCCTCGCGGCCAGAGCTGGTCAAGCAGGCATGGGAAAAATGCGTCGTTAAGGGGCTCAACCTATCGTGGGAGAGTATCATGAGCGACGCCGCGATGCAGAACTGCATGCAGCACCTCGCCGACCCTGCGTTCACCGCCGAGTTTGCGTCAGACGATCCGGCAATTCCGATGCCGATGGACCTCACAACATTACATGAGCAGCACATGGACTTCAATGGCGATGACGACGACACCGCACTCCCGGCAGATGTGGTCGCTAAAGCTGCGCTGCACGACGAACTTGACGAGAGATGCACATGGGACGGTGACGGTGCTCTCGTCCTCGCTCACGGTCTGCAAGAGGACGACACCGCAGAAACGGCGGGGGACGATGCGAGCGATGGAGAGTCTGACCCAGACGGCGATGCTGGCAGTTGGATTTCTTCAGTACTTGGCGACGGCGACGGGAACGGGGATGGCGACGACAGCATGGCACCTGACAACGGTGACTTGACGCACGATAACCAGTCTGGGTTTGGCGACAACGACATCGACATGGAGTACATCGATTACGACTCTAACGACATGGACTACCGGGCCTGGAGCAATGGAGACTTTGCGCTCCAGTATTCCGCGGAGGATCGGCGCGATGTGAGGATGCATTCTGTGGACGATGACGGCGTCAGCGCTACGGAATTCGACGCTGCGGGACTCACCTGGAACACGGTGATGCCGGATACGGAGAACGGCGACGAAAGCAGCGAAGACGAGGAGCCGCTCGCTAGTCTGGTCGGGCCAAGGGTTGTTCGTGCACCTGAAGCGGTCCGTCATCAGCACCTGCGCATGAATCGACGCTTACTGACATCCGCAGGGCGCACCGTCTTTCGTCGCGCTGGATATCGCCGTCATCGGCACGACCAATGCAGCGGCCGTCAAGGAGCCTGCCACAGAGGCCGAGCGCAAGGCGGCGTACAAGACCCTTCCTCGCCGAGTAAAACCTGCGGTCCACAAGACGACGAAACCAGGGACCAAGCCGGGCAAAGCGAGCGCCAACGCGTCAGGTGCGCAGGGATGCAGAGTGCACACGCCGTATCTCTGACAATGGTTGTAGAGCGGACGGGGAACGCGAAACGCAAGCGCAGTGGTCGCGCCGCAGTCTCGTTTGCAGGGCACGAGACCGACAGCGATACAGGGCCGCCACCGCCGCGCCGGACGCAGCCTTCGCGTAAGGCGCGCGGTACAGCACGCTACGTTGAGTCGAGTGACGAGGATGTTGGCGAGTCGCCGTCCTCGAAGCGCATGCGGGTCGGAAAATGAAGTGACGCATTGATTTCAACCCCGCGCTGCCATTCCCGCCGCGAAGCGGCTTAGAAAAAATTACACATATAGACCTTATGATCTCCTTATTGTGTGACATTATATTACCGTCTGAGCTTTGTGACCGTGACAAAACGTCCCTCATTACCGTACCGTCGAAGGCCTGTGACACGTGACACGGTAATAATACACCTCCGTACAGTACCTCGAAGAGCTTGCCTGGCCATTGTAGATGCGGTATGGCCACTGGCGGTGAGTCGGCTGCATGCATGCGCTGACTGTTGTACTATTCAGCCTATCCCGCTTTCGTATAAAATGCCTCTTCGCGACACTCCACTCCAACTCAAGATGTTTTCCATAGGCGTCGGTCGACCCAAGGATGCGCCCGATGCCGC
>KV425966.1:4770-71142 GCA_001632375.1 Exidia glandulosa HHB12029
TTTTTTGTGGAGCTTCAATTCGATTCGGCTAATTTCACATAGTGACCCCGTATCGGACTGGGGACTGCCTCTCGGCAGTCCTGCTGAGTTGCGAGCGATGCGAGTCGCTCAGGCGTAGTATAGAAGTTCTCCCCCCGGGAAATCATGTTAGCACACCCTTTCGGGTAGTGTGGGGCTCGGGACGACATGTCAGCGCAAGAGCGCTAGATATGTTGCCTGTTGCGGCCTGTCCCTATACCCACTAAAACACCGGGGCGCCATGGCCAGTCTTTATCTAAGCTCTCCTCGTGTTCCAAGATGTCGCACCAGGTTAGGAAGACTGTTTGAGTCTCGAGAGCCCGGCGCTTGTGGCGCCGTTTGTTTGTGAGTGCCCTGTCGATCGCGATACGTTTGTTTATGGCGGCTTTCCATCTGTTTGTTGCTTCGAGTACGGTCATCTCCCAGTCGGGTTCGTCCTCGTGCTGGATTCGCCGTTCACAGCGTGCCTTCCAGATGAGGAAAGCGGACTCAGATACGATGATTCTGAAAGCGCGCGCATTGGCCATCGCCTCTTCTTTTTCTTCGCCTTCGAAGACGGCGGACGCGCATCCCCACACTGTGCCTATCGATATGTCCGGGCATGAGCCCATTTTTTGGGCCAGCGTCTCTTTCGCTAGTGCCCATATCGTTTCGCGGGCGGGGTCCGTGCATTCGAACAGTATATGTTCCATCGACTCGGTGGTGTTGCATCTGGGGCACTCTGCGAGTTCTTTCCATGGCGATGGCATGTCTGCGAAATATGTGCCCACTTTGTGCGCGGCGTGTAGGCCTTTCCATTGGAAATTCTGGATGCTTCTGGAGACGTCTTTGGAGCGCAGGTTGGCCCACAGTTGCTCTTCCGTGGGGGCGGTGCCGTTCAGCGCGCTGATGGCTCTTTGTGTTTTCGCGAGTTCTGCGGTCGTTGCTTTGCGTGGGGGCGTCTTATTCGCGCTGATCAGCTTAATGATTTTGTGCGCGCGTTTCTGGCTCATGGTTGCTAGCTTCGCTCCGGGTACGTCGTACTCGATAGCGGTGGGTGCCGTTGGCGCGGTCGGTGCGCGCGTAGCTGCGCGTGTAGCTGCGCGTGCGGCAGCGCGCGCCCTGTCTGTTGCGAGGCGTAGTTCTGGCCACCCGTATCTTTGTTTGTTGATGTACGTGAGTGTAGTGAGAGTTGATCTCCGTCGCAGTTCCGCGGTGGCCTGTCTGAAGACGTCTGCTGTGTTCATGTCGTCCGTCCAGCCCATATCTTCGCTCTGTCTCCGTTTCGTGGTTAGTCGTTCAACGACCTTCTTGTTGTTGCACACTATGTGCAGGGCTTTGTCGGGTGGGGCTGCGCGTACTGCTTCCAATACCGCTGTGGCTGCGCTTCGCTGTTCTGACTGTATCGGTCCGTCGCAGGCTGCTGCCCGGTCTGAGTTGTTTTCGTACGGGAAGTGAATGGCATATCCTCCTGTCGCTTTGGCTGTTCGGCCGTGGATGCACGATCCGCATGCGTAGACTTGGACCGCGTCATCACGTTTTGCTCTCCAGGGCCGGGTTCCTGCTTCGCGTTGCGCTATTATTTCTGGAGGCGCTGGGTTCAGGCCGAGATAGTTTGTGAAGATCCTGAAGTAATCTGCTAGTTCTTCGGATTTGTTCGCCGTCGGGTCGAAGGGTACAGCCTCCTCGTCTTGGAGGGCTTGTACGGCCTCCGCTTCTTCCTCTGGGGTCAGCAGTAGACCGTCATCTACTTGTGCTGTGTCCAGGTTCCACTTTGGGGCTATGTCAGCGAGGATGTCTCTCGCGTACTCTTGGCAGAGATAGGGGTGGTGGCATCCCTCCTTCCTGTCGAGCTCGCAGTTTGCGCATTCGCATGTTTCGCTCTGTTCGTGGTCGTGTTCCGGTTCCGCGAGTTCGTCTAGGCCGTTAACGAGGTAGATGTGGTGGTTCTTCCTTAGGCATCTAGCTTCCTTAGTGTGGTGGCTGCTGTTTGGATGTGAGCGCGCGAAGTGTGACCATATGGGGACTTGTAGGCGGGCTTCGTCCGTCACGAAGGGTGCGTCTGGTACGACACCGTATTTGCTTGCTGTCTCAGTCATGCGTCTGAGGATTAACGGTAGCTTCCTCACGTTCGGTTTCCAGTTTTGTACAAAGGGGTTGTATCTCGTATCGAGCGGGACCTTTTTCCCCTCTGCGCTCCTTATGTTAAGGGCGAGTATAACGTCTGCGATATATGTCCAAGTCGGCCGTGTTGCCTCGTCGCTTAAGTAGCTCTTTAACCAGACTATGTATGCTGCTTCGTTTCTCGATGCTGCGTGGAAGAGGTTCTTCCCGCCCTGGCTTTTCGGTTTCCGCAAGGTCGCGATGTTGATCGGGTGCCGTTTCTTGCCCGCCCAGACAAAGTCTGCGGTTATCTTTTCGATCTTCTTTTCGATTTCTTTGGGCATGCCGTGTGCCGCCGTCATGTATTGGGTGTACCCCCCGATGTAAATTTGTGCGATGGTACTCCTGCCTTCCGGTGATGGGTTCAGTTTTTCCCAGCTGTCGAGTTTACCTCGGATCTTGTCAAGGATAGGGGACCAGACTCCAATAGCAGCCACCTTGTTGCCTGTCCATGTGCCGAGAATTTTGGCTCCTTCTCCGTCTTTGGTGATGCGGACTGAGTCGCCGATTGGTGTGTCATCGTCGTTCAGTCTCCGTTTCTCTAGGAATTGTCTGCGATACTCCTCTGTACCGAGGGGGATGATCTCCGTTTTGGCGACATTGAACTTCGCTCCGGCGGCTATTTGCCATGTCTCCAGGAGTTTAAGTAGCTCCGCGTACGAGTCCGATTCACGGAGGTAGACTGTAGTGTCGTCCGCGTAAAGCGATGTAATCAGTTTACTGGTCAGGCCCGGGATCTCGTAGCCCTGCAGATTGGACTGTCTCAGCATCGCCGAGAGGGGCTCTATTGCGAGGTTAAAGAGTAGACACGATAGGGGGTCTCCCTGTCGTACTCCGCGTCGGACGCGGAAAGTTTTGCTGAGCGTGCCGTTTATCATCACGGCGGTGTACGCTTGTCCGTATAGCGTCTCTACCGCTTTTACGAAGCGCTCGGGTAGGGCGAATCTCCTCAGTACGCGTAGGAGGTAGTCGTGTGAGACTTTATCATATGCCTTTTCTTGGTCAAGAGCTACGATCATGCCATTTTCTTCTGTGGCTTCGGCGTAATCTGGGAGGAGGCCGGTGACTTTACAGTGGTCTGTTATACTCCTGCCTTTCATGAAACCCGCCTGTGATGTGTCTATGAGGCGTGGGGCTACTTCTGCCAGCTTTATGGACAGCGCTTTCGTGTAGATTTTGTAATCTGTGTTTAGGAGTGTGATGGGGCGGTAGTTTGCGATGTTCGTGTGGTCGCCCTTTTTATAAAGGGGGCACATCCATCCTTCAGCAAAGGTAGAGCCGTCTATGAGTCCGTGTTCCTCTATGTCTTGGTATAGTTCAGTTAGTAGCCGCAGAACGTCGAAACGGGGCTTTTCGGAGTTCTGGGAGTCGCGATGTCTCCGGTTGAGCGCTTTCCATAGCTCATATATGAAGCCGTCCAGTCCGGCTGCCTTGCCGTTCTGTGACAGCTCGAGTGCCTGTAGCACATCTTCGCGTGTGATCTGGTTGCCTAGTCGGGATTTGTGCGCGTCCGGGTCCGGGTCGATGCTATCGAGTGCCGTGCGTATCGCGTCTCTCACTATGGTTTTGGTTCGTGCACCTAGATCGGGGTATCATAGGTGATTGTGCTGAAGCCCTGATCATAGAACTTTGAAATGGCGCAGAAGAAGGCAGAGGAGCTCGCCAGCCTTGATCGCGCGAAGACCGTGTTCTTTAGTAACGTTTCGCACGGTGTGTTTCTGCAACTCTACTTCTGTCTGTACATGCACTCATAGATGTGCACGCAGAGCTTCGTACGCAATTTCAGCCTTTTCTCCGTGGCCTGAGTACTGACCTGCTGCCCTCGCTAGGCACACCTTTGACGCTCATAATGGGTCCTCTGGACGACATCCTATCGGAACCCAGTGACTCTCCGCTGAGCAATGCGAAGGCGCGCTTGAAGGTCGTCGCACGCCACGCGCGAAAGTTACACGGGCTGGTCAATTCTCTCCTCGACTTTGCGCGGCTCGAGGCAGGGAGATACCTTGCATTATTCCGTCCGGTCGACCTCGGCGCGATAACCGCGGATATTGCGAGCCTGTTCCGCTCGGCCATCGAGCGTGGAAGGGTGACATATAGCGTCGACTGCGTGAACGGGAAGGAGGTGTATGTGGATACCGACGCGTATGTCTGGTGTTGTTACTCTGTACGTTCACTAACTCGCAACACCTGGCCAGATGGGAGAAAATTGTGACCAACATCATCTCTAACGCGTTCAAGTACTGGTGCGCCCGACTGCTTATCGTTCACCCCAGCTGTTGACGGTACCAGCCTGGAAGGAACGATTGAAGTGCGGGTCGAATACACCAAGACCGACGCTGTGTTCAGTTGCTCAGATACAGGCTGTGGCATCCCCGCGTGAGCATTCATGTTCCCTAAAGCCGCTTCTTTCCCGCTCATAACGATTACAGTTCGGACCTCAGCTACATCTTCAACAGGTTCCACCGTGTGGAGACCGCCGGCGCACGATCTATCGAAGGCACCGGCGTCGGCCTCGCACTCACGTACGAGACAGTCAAGTCACTCGGCGGGGACATCGACGTCCGCAGCGAAGTCGGTGTCGGCTCAACGTTCACAGTCAGAGTACGGCCTCCCACCCGTTCCACCCGCCATGGGCTCGCGAGAGCAAATCCGCTAACTGTTTGTCCCTTCCTGACAGTTACCCTTGGGGACCGCGCACGTTAGTGCGCTCCCTGTCAAGACATCATTTCATCATCCTTATACTGGCGTAGATTCCGCCAGAACGAATCGTTTCAGGACCACCTCCTGAGACGTCAGCTGGGGAGCGCGAATCGTTACGATACAGCATGCGGATCGTCGAGGAGGCGCGTGGGTGGGTCGCATCAGAGACCTCTGGCGAGTCAAATCGCGGCTCTGCTGGCCGGGATTCGTCTGTCAGCGAACGCGATTCGACAGTGGCGGACGACCGTGGCCTGCATCTCGAGAACTCGGTCGTCATTATCGCGGACGACAACCCTGATTTGCGACAGTGAGCCATCTCATTACTTTTCCCCGTTGTACTTGGGCGTGACATTGCTTGCACAGTTATTGCGTAAGTTTGCTATCGCCAAAATACATCGTCAAAGCGTTTCCAGACGGTCGGGCCGCCCTCGACTACATCCTTAATAACGACGCAGATCTCGTCCTGTCCGGTGAGCTCAGCCATCAAGGTTGTACTTGTCGTGGCTTACCCAAAGGACTATACAAGATGTGCAAATGCCGCATTTGGACGGTTACGGGTTTCTTCACGCTGTTCGATCTCGCAAAGAGACGACTCTATTGCCTTTCATCCTATTGTCTGCAGCAGCTGGGAGTGAGGCGAGGATTGAAGGTTTAAGTGCAGGTGCCGACGACTACTTGGTACGTGATCAGCAGCATGTCACAATCCGGGTCTCATTCAGGTCTGCGCAGGTCAAACCGTTTGCGTCGAAGGAGCTACTAGCGCGCGTGAAGACGCACTTGGAACTCGGACGCTTGCGGAAAGGTGCATCGTCTGCCTGAGTAACAACCGTTCACGCGCTGAGCGGTTTGTAGAGCTGGAAGCGAGGGTCCAAGACCGCACACGATTACTTGTCGAAAGCGAAACCCGCCTGCTTCAACAGATCGCCGAGTCGGAGCACATGCGCAAGCAGCAAGAGATCGTCGTCGACCTGACATCTCACGAACTTCGAAATCCTTTGAACGCCATATGGCAGAATGCGGAGCTCATACAAATCGCGCTCGCCCTATTACGAAGTCGTACCGGGCCCGACCTACACGGCACACTGGAGGAGGCGGATGATGCAGTCCAAAATGTCAGCGCTGCCAGTACTCGTGCCTCGATGAATGTGACTGACCTACTCCAGATTGTCTTGAGCGTAGCTCATCAAACACGAATCGCAGACGATGTACGCGTGTTGTTTCTGCCTATTGTGGAATTCTCACCGCGCTGAAGATCCTCAACTTCTCGAAAATTCGACTCAGCCTCTTGAGCATACACCGGGAACCTTTCCATGTATGCGATGGCTGTGGTCTTGCTCGCACAACACTGACGTCAGTTCTATACAGTTGCACGACACTGTGGAGGACGTCTTGCGAATGTGGGAGATCGAGACTCGGGAACGCGACATCAAACTCGAGTTGAAGGCTCCCGACGCGCTGCGCAACGTTTGGGTTAATACGGATCCCCACCGATGCGCGCAAATTCTCATAAATTTCCTAACGAACGCCATTCGCTGTGAGTTCCTGAAGCTGTCTGAATCGAATGCGGTCTGAAGTTCATTGCATGCAGTTACGGCTGACTCGCCCACAAGGAATATTACTGTCTTTCTCGAGTCTTTCACGCACGTCAACCCTCCTGGCCCAAACGTCTTCCGTGTGGCCCCGGATGACGCAGTGTTCCCCGACGGCTTCTGGCTGCGGATAGGAGTGCAAGATTCTGGATCTGGCCTTTCTCCACAGGAGCGCGAGAAGCTGTTCGAGCGCTTTGCACGTAAGTGGATTCCCGTTGCCGGGCATACATCCGCCATTTCTAATCTCCTCATCATTACTGTCACTAGAAGCACATCCGTCCAAGGACCAGTTCTCTGGCGGGCATGGGCTGGGCTTGTGCGTGACAACGAGACTATCGGCGAACGTGTATAACGCCTGACCACGATTCTTCAGGTTCGTGTCACGACACATTGTACTGCTCCTCAGCGGCTACATCGAGGTGGAGAGCAAGAAAGGCGATGGCTGCACGTTCTCTTTCTCCATTCCTGTGGAGCTCTCTGGTCCTCAGGAAGGTTACGACCGTACGAAAATATGGCGTGGGTTAGTCCGGATCCACGATTTCGGTGACAGACCACTCATAAATGGTATGCGTTCAGGCAACCTCTTCGCCGTTCTACAAAGCCGTATGAACATCGAAGTGCAACCGAGAGGACGCTCTCGGGCAACGTGCGGCCTCGGCATGTCCTGATCGTCGAGGTAAGCACTGTTGCTTGCATGCAGCCCTTCGGACTGAACGCGACGCAGGACAATATCATCAACCAGAAGGTCCTGACACGGCAGCTACAGGCCAAAGGCTTCCACACCTCGGTCGCCAATGATGGGCAAGAAGGTCTAGATCGCATCTTTGAGGAGGACAGCGCGCCTGATGTAGTTTTAATGGATATCGTGCGTACTGTAACATTTCGACCGTAGGCTCGGGCGCTTAATTTGCTCCCGAGCCAACAGGTCTCCGTCGTGGCTCGAGGGCCACCGTTAGGCGTTATGAACTTCCTAAAAAGGAAATTTTGCCTCGCCGAGGACCACGCAGAGCCGGAAGCGCCCATAAGCGCCCACGCGTGGCCCTCCCGTTAGGCGTTACATGACCCGTATAGGCTCGGCTCGACGGCCCGCGTTATGCGTTAGCCGAGCCTACGGTCGAAATGTTACAGTATCACTCCGTCGCCCTGACCTTTAGATGACGAGTTATGCCAGGAAATGCCCGTTAAGGTCCGCAGCGCAGTCGGTTGATGCGGTGGTGTACTGACCCATCCTGCAGGACGGTAAAACGGCATGTCGTGAGCTGCGCGACCGTGAAACTCGAGACGCTCGTCCGCGTCTGCCAGTCATCGCTGTGTACGTCCATTGCGCCTTAATAGGCACTCCCGCTCACGCGACTTCAGGACTGGCAATGCTCGAGATGAGCAGATTCAGGAATGCCTACAAGCCGGATTCGACGACTGCGTGATCAAGCCGTATCGAATAGCAGACATCGTGGGCACCATCGACAGGTTCCTCGTGCCGAGAGATTTTCCAACAGCTCTTGCACCATTGCCGTCGTCGGCGCCCACTTCACCTGATGTCTCCACCAGAGAGCCTATTCTAGGGTAGTGTGCGACTCCAGCAAGGCGTAATCATAGCGAAGACTTGCTGTATGCGGATGCCGTGGGTGTGCAGTATGACTATCTTAGCACTTTCAGCCTAAAGACATGTAAAGCGCGCAGTTCCGGTATGATTCGGCCAGCTCTGCGAGCTGTGTATTGTCAATGAAGCCGTCTTGCGACAGCATGCGCTGCGGGACGCCGGCCGCTCCGCCCGGCGCTCATTGACGGTAGCGCAGAATGGCGTGTTCGGCGCGGTGCAAGGCGACGCGCTTCGTCCTCGACCCCCATCATGGTGACGCGCAACACGCGGAATTGGGGCTTTCTCCCTATCCCGAGGCGACTGCAGCACGACCCGAACAACCCGTTCGCACTGACAACATCGTTGAACGTAATGTTCGGTTTCGCAAGCACGATGACTGTGAGTAGCGTTAGCCCTGGCTCTACATACTGACTGACGTGCTGTAGGTAGCGAATCTGTACTATGTACAACCGCTCCTAGGTGGGTGAAGGTTGTGATCAAGTACACACGGCCTAACTGAGTGAGCGGTGTGCAGTCCAATTCGCCAAGACTTTCAGCGTGACAGACACAGAGGTCGCTCAAATTCCGACTCTCACGCAAGCAGGGTGCTGTAATCCATCTCCCAACCTACCTTAACGCTCACTGCCGTCCACCCAGATACGCTGTTGGTCTCGTGTTCTTGACACCATTGGGAGATCTTGTGCGCTCTCACCCGCCTCCACGAATGTCTGCAGCTGACTTCCGTTAGGTGCCACGTCGGCCATTGATACTATTACTCTTGATATCTTCCTCCGCCCTCTCCCTCGGACTCGCGTTAGCGCCATCGCTCAAAGCTGTCTCAGCGATCTCGTTCCTCCTCGGCGTTGTCACGGTCACTCCACAAGTACTCATACCGCTGGCAGCAGACCTCGCGCATCCCGATCGTAGGGCTAGTGCAGTCAGCATCGTACTGTCCGGCCTTCTTCTGGGAGTTCTCGTCGCACGTGTCCTGGCGGGAATCATTGCCGAATTCACGGGACTCGAAGGCTGGCGCAATGTGTACTGGATGGCCCTCGGTGTGCAGGCTGCGACGTGGTTCATGATGTACTTCATGCTCCCGGACTGGCCTGCGAAGAACAAGGGTACGGGGTTAACATACTTCGGCCTCCTGAAGAGCATGGTCGTGTACGCCGTAACAGAGCCGCTTCTCATACAGTGCTACCTCTTGGGTGCGTCCGACCGAACAACCTGTCTTCCTGCTCTGATCTTAGGTCTGAACAGGATGCTTCAGCAGCGCTGTCTTCAGTAACTTCTGGGTGACTCTGACCTTCCTACTGGATGGCCCGCCGTACCATTACACAACGTGCGTGCCAGTGAAGACATGCTTCTGTGACGTTTATCTCACTTCATTACAAGGCTCCAAATTGGCTTGTTCGGTCTCGTTGGAATTCTCGGCGTTTGTACAGCACCATTTGTCGGGAGATTAATCGATAAATACGTTCCCTGGCTCCTCGCACTCGCGGCCATTCTCTCAATGATGGTATTCCAGGCGATACAAGTTGGCGCGGGTGGAATCAGCGTTGCCGCCGTCATCATTGTAATATTCGGTGAGATATACGCGGCTCAGTCAGATCCCGTCATATTCGCGCGCTCATGAAAGCACCAAGGCTTGGATGTAGGGAGGCAGATGCAGCAAATCAGTTGCGCGACGATGATCTACTCGTAGGCGATCCTTGAACGAATAACCTTTATCCTATTGACGCGCACTCGCAGAATATCATCGGAGGCTCGCGCACGACTAAACTCTGTCTTCATCATTTGGGTATGCGGTAGCATTCGTCGATTCCCTCTCTGATCCCCCTTCCCAGCTGTTCATCGTAAGAAGACATCCTTTTGATGTCGTGACTACTGACTGCCAGACCCGCGCGCAGGGCCAAGTCGTCGGCACAGTCGCAGGAACCCGCGTCTTCGAAGGAAGCGGGTGGAGGGCTGGCGCCGGATTGTCTCTGGGATGGATCGGCGCAATGCTGCTCGTGCTATTGTTACGAGGGCCGCGCTGTCCAAAGAACGTCTGGTTGGGCTGGCAGGGCGGTTGGGCTTTGCGTGCCGAACGGAAGGAGACTTCCAGAGCCGCCGAGCTGGAGCAGAAGGGAACGTCCCCGACGAACAGCGTACAAGACCCGGAGAAAGCGAACAAAGCTGTCGAAGAGCATGAGGCTTCCACAGCCGCGGACCAGGAGCAGAGGGGAACATCCGCGACGACCAGCATACACAGCCCGGAGAAGACGAACGACGCTGCCCATACGCAGCAAGTTCGCAGGGCCGAAAATGCACCTAACGAACCCAAGTACTAAAGCCGTCGCACGTGTATTCACATAGATGAACTTGGATTCAGAGTCGAGAAACATTGCAATCTTAGCAGCCAGATCACGCGCAAGGAAGCCAAATGCAAAGAGAGATGCTGATTTCGTGACAATTACAGACATAGTGGAGGAGTCTATGGATTACAGTCGTACAACAGTTTTATGCGAGGATGCTGGAGGCGGGGCGGTCATGATGAAAGGCAAGCGCATCTACTTCTTCCCGTACTCTTCGCCCTCGATGAGCGTCTTGGCCGCGGGGTTGCCCGCAACCTCGGGCGAGTCTTCGCCGTGTTCAAGCGCGTACTTGCGCATCAGTTCCTTCTTGTGGAGGAACCAGGACTCGAGCTCGTGCGCGCGCGTGGCGATGATGCTTTGCGGGCGGAACGTCGCGACCATCGCGACGGCGCGCTGGCAGATCGTAAAGCGGTCAGCGTCGTTGATGCGCAGCATTGACCAGGGCGTCGTCGTCGTGCCCTCCTCAATATAGCCGAGCACCTCGAACTGTGAATGGTCGCGTCAGCGCCAAGTCATAACAGGGGATATGTAGTAAACTTACGCGGCTGCGAGTCAACGACTGGTTCCTCGAGAACAGCAGACCCTTCACATCGCGTGGGTAGCCGTGGTAGTTGATGACCACGGGTGAATTGCGTCCAAAGAGGGACTCGAAGGCTTCGTTGTCGAGCGCGTGCGGGTGCTTGCCGGCGTCGCCGAGGACCATGAGGTCGACGACATTGACGACGCGGACGCGGACACCCTCCTTTTGCAACAGGGCCGCGGCCGCAATCGTCTCGACAGTCACCTCCACACCGATGCCGACGAGGGTCACGTCCGGGTTAACACCACCGTCCGTCGAGTACGCCCTCCAGACGCTCGCGCCGGCGATGCAGTGACGCTCGGCCTCCTCGACGCTGAGGAAGTTGGGGGACACGGCCTTGCTGCCGATGATCTAGAGCAACGAGTCAGCGTGAACGGTGTGATAGTCCCAGAAGCCGACGTACGAGGTTGATGTAGTTCTTGGAGCGCAAGCAGTGGGCGATCACGCTTGTCGCGGTGTTGGCGTCGGGTGGGAGGTAGACACGCGTCATTGTCGCGGGCAGGTTGAGAAGAGCGCCGATGAAGCCAGGGTTCTGGTGCGAGTAGCCGTTGCTGCGAGGAAACTGTCAGAGGGGTACTACCCGGGGACAAAGGCACATACTGCTCCTGGCGCCAGAGGGTGGATGTCTCAATGTAGTTCAAGCTGGCAGTGTCGCCGCGCCACTTGGTCTCCTTGGCCATCTTCTGGAACTTGGCGTATTGGACGGCCATGGTCGTGACAATGCCAAGGAACGCCTCGTAGCTGGGGAAGAGACCGGTACGACCGGTGAGCGTGTAGCCCTGGAGGAAGCCCTGGAGTGTGTGCTCCGAAAGCATCTCGATGACTCGACCGCCACTGTTCGCGGCTACAGACGTGTTAGCTTTGCAGGCAAGTCCTAATAGAAAACAGTACGCACTTTCAGGATCCCACTGGAAGTTACGCGAAGTCTTGTTGAGGACGCTGTCGAGCTTGTTGCTTGCGAACTCGTCAGGCGAGAAGATACGGAAGTTGGTCGGGTTCTTCTCGACGACGGCCTCGAGGTAGGTGCCGATGGCCTTCATCGCGCTGATCTCCTTGCCCTTCTCGTACGAGTAGTCTTGGAACGGCGGGAGATCAAGCGGCTCGTAGCTCGCGTACGTCTCGCGCAGCATGCCGAGGCGGCGCTCCTGCTCGGGGAAGATGTCGAGTATGCCCGACTTAAAGAATGCGTCGCCCTTGCCGTTCGGGTCGAAGAGATCGGTGGGTCCGTACGACTTGAGCCACTCCTCAAGCATCTTGAACTGCTGGTCGTCCGAGCCTGGCGTTGGGAGCGGGACTTGGTGCGAACGGAACGAGCCCACGACGGGCTTGCCCTCGAGGACCTTGGGCGCAGTCATACCCTTGGGCGTGCGCAGGACAATCATGGGCCAGCGCGGCTTGACCTGCGGGGTGCCGGAGCGAGCGGCATCCTGGATCTTCCTACAGATATGCCTGAGTAAGATGTCAAGAGCTTGCACACAGGTGGACGCACTTGATCTCGGACAGGGCCCACTCCATGGTGACGGCCATATTGAGGTTGAGCGCGCGAGCCTTCGTCTCGTCCTCCTTGTCGTCCTTGCCAATGGCACCGTAGTCGACGATGCGCACTTGGTAGCCATAGCCTGAAGTATGCATTAGGGACCGAGGCGCAGTCCGAGTGAGATTATGCACATACCACTGAAAAGCGCGCCAAGTTCGTAGTCGTCCATGGTACCGAAGAGGGTACGCTCGGAGATCTTGAAGCCGTTCACGTGCAGAACGGGCAAGACAGCGCCGCTCTCTGCAGGGTCGATGTACTTGTGGGCGTGCCATGCGGTGGCGGTCGGGCCAGTCTCGGCTTCGCCATCGCCGACGACACAGACGGTGATGAGGTTGGGCTTGTCCATGACGGAGCCGTACGAGACGGCAAGCGCGTAGCCAAGCTCGCCACCCTCGTGGATGGCGCCTGGGGTCTCCGCCTAGGCACGTGCGTGAGCAAACTGGAAAACGGGGTGGCAAAGTGGGCGCATACATTGACATGCGAAGGGAAGCCGCCTGGCCAAGAGAAGGCCTTCGTGAGCTGTGGCCGTACGTCAACACAATGTAATTATTGTGAATGTCCCGACGCCCGGTCACCTTTTCAAAGCCCTGGGCATCGACAGGGTAGTCCGGGTAGAAGTGCGAGAGCGTGCCCTCGATGTAGAGCGATGCGAGCACGGCTGGAGCACCGTGTCCGGGGCCGGTAACGTAGATGGCGTTGAGGTTAGGATGGCGCTTGACGAGAAGATTTGTGTGCGCGTAGACGAGGTTGAGTCCGGGGCACTGCGTGGAGTGAGAACGATGTCGCCGACGGGAGCTGGCACGCACTGTGCCAAAGTGGCCGAGCAGACGGGGCTTGACGTCGCCCTTCTCGAGCGGGCGCGACAGGAGCGCGTTCTTCTGGAGATATATCTGCGCCGTGGAAAGGTAGTTGGCGCTGCAGGTCTGTTAGGGGCGGGTCCCATCCAGCGACATCGGGCAAGTACGCACGCTCTCTGGAACGCAAGGAGCGCGTCGACGGGCACGTCGAGCGTCTTGGCGGCGGTCTCGATGTCGAGCTCGACGAGGAGCGTCTTGAGCACGTTGGCGTCGCTGCGACAGACGGTGAGCACGCGCGTGACGTCAGGGGCTACGCGCTGGGACTGACAGTTGCGACGGCTTGGGCGGTGTGATCGCTGGCTGTGAGACCATGTCTACCGCTGGTTGTGGTTGTGGAAGAGTGTGAGTTGTGTAGCTGAGTACGAGGAGATTTCTCGACGCTCGCAGCCACCGTCTAAATACATTGCGGAGTCGGGTGCATTCGCCGGCTGCGGATCCTATCCCGCGCGGTCTGGCCACTTGCCGCCGACGGTTCGGCGCCCCGACGCGTCGAGACTCAAGCCCAGGACGCTCCACGCACATGCACCGCACTGTCCAGCACGTTCCCAAACCTGCGAGAATGACCCACATCGGCGAGAGCGTTCCAGATGAGGTCCACAGCGTGCTCGCCCACAGGTCCACCGGCATCGTCGCGGGCCCCGCTGCTGTAATCATGTTGCTCAACTGCGTCTCTTGCCGTCTTCATCTCATGTGCTTGTCCCTCGCTATTCTGGGCACGGTCCGCGGCAATGAGGAGGCGTTCTCCGGCGCCTGCAGTACCTTCCAGGGTGTTCGTCAGCGACCACCGCGACGAGTGGAAGCGGAGGTACGTCAAACAACCCCCATTCATGTGAGACGATGACGGGGAGCACAAGGTAGTCGTAAAGGCGTATGGGAGAGATGCCGGCGATGCGTGAGGACGTGTCGACCGAGTTGGATGAGGACGACCGCTGGTGGTCTTCAGGTGTATGCATGGCTCAACCGCATGGTCAACAGCCATGTTGAGGCCACACAAAGTAGGAGAGGGAGAGCAGCGAGCGCGGAGAGCACAATGACAAGGATCGCAGACGCTGCAACTTGCGCGCAACGCCGTGGGCGATGTACACCCTTGCGCACACTCCTGGACGTAGCTCTAGTGGCTAGGCGCCAGAGTGACCAGCCGAAGACATACTGGAGTGAAACCTCGTAAGAGAGAGACAGAGGGGATGGTCGAGTTCGAGTTCAGGAGGGTGAGACGAGGACACGTCAAACCCTCAAGCCCTATAAACATTCCGCCCTCTGGGGCGTGAGACCAGCCATAGCCATAGTTGGCCGTTTAGCCACTGCAACTGTATGAGGTCTGGTGGCTTGCTTCGGGAAGACAGAGACGTGTGCATCGAGACCTCGGAGTCTAGAGAGCCAAAACGAGCCTCCCGAGTCCGACGCGAGGGAACCCTGACGCGACCGCATTCCGAAGCGCACAGCTTTGCGGGGAAGGTGTTTTTCCCAGCAAAACAATCAGATTGGCGTGCACGCGTTCGTATATGGCGCGCACCGGAACGAAGATTCGAGAGACAACAACTTGCGCTGTGTACGCAAGGACGAATCTGGACGCGGAGAATGCATGACGATGTGTATCCTGGAGCTGCGAGGTCCGCCCGTGAGACTATTCAGTGCAGGGCTCCATCGCAGAACAGGGACCTGTTGACGACGATGTGACGATGCGATGCACCGCACCGGTGGTAATCGTTCATTGCGCGCAGGATCGAGGATCGAGGAGAACGGTGCATGACGTTTCAGTATAACCCCGTCCTCGCCCAGCCGCGTAAGAAAGAACATTCTTGACCCAGAAATGCCATAAACAACTTATGCCATAGCTCGAGCCGTAGAGTAGATTCATGCGCATATTGCTTACCAGTACTGACGCCAGCTCGCACTGTGTGTCGCAGCCACTCGAGTCGCTGACGATCATTAATACTGCCCGGGATTCAGACTGACTAGTAGTTTCCGGTGGTTCAACGTGTTTAGTAGATGGATGCGAGACCGAAGACCAAGGCTTAGTCACTGTCGCCTGCCACACCGTGACGACGCGGATACTCTCGCAAAAGGACAGTGCTATTCAAAGTGGATTAAAAGACGAGCTTAGCGTAGCTCATAGAAATTATGCCATCGTACCGCACGTACCCTCAAACGGGTCTTTTGTGCACTTCACGCGCCTTGGAAGCAGATATTAGTATCTTTCTACACCCGCGTCTTCTGGGCGTTCTACGAAAATGTAATGATTGAATGTGCCGTGTAGGCCCTCTTTATCTGTGTGGTGTATTCGGCGTTGTGAAGGGATAGAGCCATAATCGAGGATGAGTAGGTCGAGCCTCGTCGAGGAACAAGTGTCGGAGTTACGCGGATGTCACGACGCGTAACTTGAAAACTGTCCGAACCTCGGACACGAGCGAACGAGAAAGGTAGTGTATTGCTCGCTTCGTAGCTGGTGTGTACTATATTATAACTATAGGCGTACTACCCTGGTGTCAAGCACGGACGTATACGGTGCGAGATCAAGTGCAGGTGGAATCATATGGATGTCGGGGAAGAGTCGTTTCATGTTTCATGATAGTCGATAAACCTGCAAAACAAAATACCCCTGGAGAAAACAAGAAAAACCTAGGACGTGCGACTCACCGGACCAATCGCGCGCGACGAACGTATATAGGTGCAGACGAGGGCTGTGATGACGCGCGAGCCTTCGAAGTGGGTGGGGCCAGACTGAGACTATGCGACGTTCTCACGTCGTATGCGGCGGGTCTGTTGTACCTGCATCTCCCTCGCCAGGGCCTCGAGTCCTGCGGGACGCGTGCTGTCCACCATGACAGGCCCGCCGTCCGGGCAGCGAGTCCTCGCCCACCCACGTGTTAACAAAGTAGGCGGCACGGGCGGCGGGCGCGCAGGCATCACTGTCTTGAGGCTCTTCGTGTACGGTGCCGTCCAATTGTGGTGGTTATACGGATGCGGGGTAGGCGAAGGCGGGGACGCGATGAATGGATATTCGAATGGACTCTGCGTGCGGGGTGTCGCGAACGGCGTGCCCAAGAACGTCGGCTGCGGCTGGGGCGACGCAAGTGGTGGCATCTGTGTCGTCGAAGGGCGTGTCATTATGAGCGAAGTCTGAAGGAGAGAAAGGTAGGTAGATAGGTAGGTAGTTAGATACGAGCAGAAGGATTTAAGTAGAGCTGCAGAAAACTGCCGAGCAATCCCGCAGCTGTCACTGGCACCGTCATGCGCACCGCCACACTCGGATCCCGCTGCCATTTTTGGAACAGCGCGCCAGTCACCACTCCCCGCGTAAGTTACGAGGTTGCAGTTGCGCCTTGATTCTTCCAGTCATGGAGTAACATGGAGTGGAGGCACGGTTAACGCGGGACCTCCAGAACGGAGATACGGGTACAAAGCCGTGATATTTGCAGACGCCGTGTGTGAGCGAACGCTTCCAGACGCTTCCGAAGCTTTATCGCTCCGTCCCGTACAGATCCAGCGCACGCAATGAGGATTCGGTGGACATTTGCAGGGGCTACATGCGTGACTATTACGCGGCACGGCACAGCAGACAGCAATACTAGTAGTGTCAGTATACTCATATGCGCAACGATAAGGGTACCACGGGGACAGGTAGTACTCGAATCGTCACTTGTGACTGTCGGTGAGACCCAGCTGCGTCTCGGGCAGGAAGAGACTCAGGCAGGGAAGAGAGTGGACCGTGTTGCATGGCCTCCGATACTTCGTAGCAATGGATCATGAAAAGTGTCAACTTCACGTGAAGCCAACACGAAGCGGAGTTTGCGCGTGGTACTACGTAAACTGAACCGAGACTAAAATTCCAGAGTACTATTGTACTGTTTCCAGTAGCTATTACATACATATCTTCTCTGAATATCCAAAAGTGTACCTATCTAAAGATACATCATTCCAGTGTTACCTTACTGAAAACATTACTCATGTCGTCCTCCTCGCTCAGCCCCACACCGTGCAATACCAGCTCAGAAATGCCGCCCATGAAGAGATGCGCAAAGCGGCGCAAGTCCGCGGGCGACAACATGACTCGCATCCCGTCAAGGTGCGCGCCTATCGTAAGGGATCGCACGGAGTGTATCTGCACCGTCCACACGTTCATCCACTCGCGCTTCTCCTCCGAGCTGAGGAAGAGCTCGAGAGCCGGCAGGACTTTGTCGTCCGGGATCTTAATGACAGGCGCGACCCACGGCCAGAGCGTCTCGTCGACGCGAAGCGTGCGCAGATCGCGCAGAGAAAGGTTCGCCCACAGCATCGCATGGCCGCGTAGGTCACTGAGGCTGCTGTCGTGGAGCACGAACGTGACGCGGCGCGTGACGGGAACGGGTGCCGCACTCTCCGCGACGACGCATACGCATCCGTCGCGATAAAGCAGGCTCAGGACGGACACGTCGAAGTTCTGAAAGAATTCGAAATTCGGCAGCCGCGCATCCTCGAAGTTGAGTGTGGCCTCACGGACTGTGTCGGCTTTCAGCATAGTGAGAAGTTCATTGAACGCGCTCCATTCTCCTGGCAGCGAATGCGGCAAGTTGACCGTTAAGCTGCGGAACCGGGCGGGAGACCAGTTGGTAAATGTATTCGGGTCCCAGTTGGACCAGAAGGCAGACGTGGTGCAAATCACGGAGAATTCGAGCGTCTCAATGTTGACCGACAGGGAGGCTGCGTGGATTATGTCGAGAGCCCTCGAAAGTGCGAGGATATGGACATGTTTCAGGGTGGCCAGGCGGTTCCCCTCGTGGATATGCACATGTCGCAGAATGAGCGTCGACAAGATGCCATCCGCGCTGAGCTGCTTGAAGAATTTGTCCTCGAGGCTCAACTGATCCAACAGCGGGCCAGATATATCGAGGGTGTGAAGGATAGGCATGCTCGGTAGCTCTTCGATAGGCCACGAACTCCCAGTGTCGGTCATGATGTTCAACTGGAAGGTGCGCGTGCGATCTGCCACATTCCGCAACAAGTCGTGCAGCCAAGTAGTGCGCGATTCATCGTCCCGTATTCTAAAACCCAGCGGCGGCGGAGCAGCCAGTAATACTGAGACCTTGATGGGCGCATTGAGGGCGGCGCTGCGCCGTGCAAGCAGCTCAAAGCCGCGTCTCGCGCACTCGAGACGGGCGGCGGGGTCGAAGAAGCCGCGACGTGGGAGCCTGTACACGAACGAAGCCTCGTTCCACAGACGCGCGTCGCTGACTGCCACATTGCGCCACGAGGAGCAGACTTCCGTTAGCGCGACACGGTCGAGGAGGTCGAGCTGGTGGAAGATCATCTCGAGCACCTCCGGCGGGACTCTGCACGCGATGACGCGCTTGTTGCGCCGCTTGAGGAGCTCGGTGGCTCCCTCGTAGAACGCGGCGACGACGTGCTGGATGTCGCTGTCGATGCGCGCGACGCTGGAACGGCTGCGACACGCGAGTCAGTATGCTGTGGCGCATGAAAACGCGCGACTGACTTTGTCGCGGGGAGCAGCACTGCAGCGCTCCTGATGCCTAGGCCCCTTATTTGGAGCTCAAAACCTAGCGCGGTGTCGTCCATGGCGCGTCGGCGGGCGCAGGTGTAGGAACTGAGTCAAGATGTAGTTCGTCTATTCCCGGCTCATGCCTCACGAAGTCATTCTCTTGCATCGGACCCGGTGCTGAGTAGGGGTAGTACTTTTATTGTACAAGATGGATATATAACTTCTATGAACGATCTAAGACGCGTATCGCGTCCCAATACTGCATCCTCTCCCGTTCCTTGCCCAATTCCCGCCCACGCTCCTGTTCGGCTTCGTCGACAGTCTTCCAATCTCGATATGAGAAGACGCGCGCTGGTCCTCCTTTCTGGGCGTCCGCAGTAAGGATCTCGGGTGGGAGGGAGAACAACGACGCGCGCTCGTTCATGACCTCCGCCTCCTGCGCCTCTGGTTGATCCGTTGGTGTGGCTGCTGCCCCTTCACTCGCGAGGTAGTCGCCAATGATACGCTGTGCGACGGCGTAGGCGTCCATCATGGTCGTGTTGAGCACCCCGCGCGCGCCGTGTGCCGCCCATCCAGACGCATACACGTTGCGCAGCCGCGTATCTGGAGCGGTGTACACCTGGCCTGCGCGCGTGCGCAAATGTCCCAGCTTTGAATCAAACCACGAACTGTCCGCTTCCGCACTGAGTCCCATGGGCTCTCCGGTGTAGCCCATTGACATGACCGTCAAGTCTGTCTGTACAGACTCGGTGTCGCCGGTAGCCTGCGCGATACCGTCCGTGTCCAGTCGCGTGACATCGAGCTGGAGTGACTTGTTGTCTGCGTCGTATCCCGATGGACTACGCATGAAGTCGATCGACACAGTCTTGGAAGTACTCCCGTAAGGAGCCTTAGAGCCGGCACGCATAATGTCGAGGATGCGCGACTGCTGGCGCGTGAGCTGTGCACCCGCTGTAGGGAAGAGCGAGGAAGGGATGGGGACGAGAGACACATCGGGGATGTTCATGAGCTCGCGCAGCTCCTTCGCCGTAAACTTGACCGACGCTGGATCGCGCCTGCCGATGATAGACACATGCCTGATACTCGACTCGGAGAGGTGCTGCAGGACCGGCTCCGGGACGTCGTACTTTGCAAGAGTAGACACGGGCGAGAGCAGCATGCGTGCAATGTCTAGCGATACGTTGCCGTGCCCTATAATAGTCATATGTGTTGTCGACTTCAGCGGCGGCGGCGTGGACTGTACAGGATGCTGGGTATACCAGTGCACGAGGTCCAAAGCAGGAACGCAGGTTGCAGAGGTTCGTAGACGCGGATGGGTCACGGGGAGCGCGCTACCAGATGCGAGTAACAAGTGCGTGTAATGGCCCAGGAGCGACTCGACGGGGACGTTGAGCGCGTGCGGGATGCGCGACGGCGGCGAGACGGGCGAAATGACGTTCACGTTGCCGAAAAATCGAAAGCGCGCGTCATTTGCGAGTGTGTCGAACTTGTGCGTGCAGTTCTGGTGACGGACGCTCGTTGGCTGTGGGCGCGAGCAGGTGCTATAGGGCGCACTTTCACTTCCGGGTGGTCGGGCGCGACGCCGTAGCGTACGAGCCCGTGCGGCGACCAGAGACGGTCGTACATGTGCACAGCGACCGACGGCGCGTCGGGCAGCAGCGACAAGATGCGCGACGCGACATAGAACGCAGACGGCCCGCCGCCGACGACAGCGAGCTTGAGAACCATGGCCACCGGCTTTCGGCGCAAATGTCCGAATTCACCTCTTGCTCTTACTCCCATCTTCATCGCAGCTTCAGCCTCTGCACCTATGGCTATTAGCATCTAGGCTGCAACACGTCTTGAACTGCTCCGCATCCACTGGCAACATGGGTGCACTCCCCATTGGAAAAGCTGTAGTTGTTTCTCAGTTACTTACCAATTGGGCTTTTTCATGCATTCCTGCCCTTGCAAATAAACTACATGTATGCCGCGTCTCCTGTCAGCGGTCAGCTTGAACGTCTCCTCCCACTAACATGCCGCGGCAAGCAAGCCTTGCTGTCACTGCAGTTGGCAAATTGAGTCCAGGCTCTGCAAGGAAGTTTTCACAAGAAGACTTCCTCATAGGTGACACGAGTCGTCTTATCTCTTCCAACCGCGTTGAAGGTTGGTCCAGGAAAGGCGTCGCGCACCGCTCGGCTAGCCCTCAAACCGCGCCCGGTCTATGCGGCTTGACCTTCGACTATATTCTGCATCGCCCTGCTACTCATCGACGTTGACTCGTCAAACTGTTCCTCATCGCGCGAAGGTGAAGAACGGATAGTGACCTCGTCTGCGGATGCCGCGCTCCGCATATGGGACGTGTCCAACGTACCCGGCTGGAGCCACCTTCCCAGCTGATGCGCTGATGGACGGACATTCGGGTTACACCGCTGAGGTCTGTTTCGTAGCGGTATCTGCAGCTGGGACGCACATTGCGTCTGCATCGAGCGACAAGTCCATCCGTATCGTCAGGCAAGATGGTCGGTAATCTCTTAATGGGACATACCGCTGGTGTCACCTCTGTGGCATTTGTAGACGACGTCCTCGTAGCATCGAGTTGACCGTCCGCATCTGGGACATCCAGTCTTGCTCGATGCTGCTCGACGCAAAGCGTCACAGCTGGCGCTCAGCCGTCTTCACCGTCGCGCATCGCATCAGGAGCAGATTGTACCATAAGCATCTGGGACACGGGCTCAGGCGAGGCAGTGCTGCCGCCTTTGACTGGACACACCGACGTGATCACGACCGTCGCGTACACCTCGGCCGGTCAACGCCTCGTATCAGGGTCGCGCGATGGCACGCTGCGTGTATGGAACACGACGAGTAGGGCAACAGTACTGGGTCCGCTTCTCTTGGAGCATCGGTCAAGGCCTGAAGCGTCACATTCTCGCCAGATGGCACGCGCATCGGGTCCTCTTCGACAGATGACAATGTACGTCTGTAGGCCAGCAGTACTAGTGAATTTTGGGCATTTTCGCTGGCGGTTACTGCCCCACTCATACGACAAGACGGTTCGCAACCGGGATGCAGGAGACTCGTGGAGGAAGTGGGAGCGTAGCAAGTAGCAGGCTGCGGAATAAACTTGGGTGCAAGCGGAGGTTGAGCATAGTCCAGAGAGCCAGAGACTGGAAAGAATGCCGAGAAGAGAAGGGGGACAAGGAGGAAATGCGGAGTGCGTAATCGGCCGCTTGATTCTTGACTTGGTGCGGGCATGTCGAACAAGATAGTCGTGCGTGCCGCCAGCGAGCGCGCCGCCCAAGCACTGACCCTGGCTGGCCTGGCCGCAGCCTGCGACTTACCGCGCAGTCATAGACGATGTGATTGCGAGCATGAAGTCCGAGTTCGAGGCCTACGGCGTCGACGAGTCCGTGCTCGCCGACCTCCATAACGTGCGCCTCCCAGACTCGCTGAGCCCCATACTGAACTCGTCCCAGCGCTGGCAGCACAAGGTCGTCACTTCCAACGTTGCCGAGTTCGAGTCGTTGCCACCCGCCGTGCCGGCCCAGGTCCCGCACGCCCCGACGTCGACCCACGCGCTGCCCGTGCCCTATCCGCCCCCGCCAGGTATGCAGCTCAAGCACGAGGGAGCCGACGGCCAGCAGAACCCGTACGCCATCCCAGGAATGATACCCTATGTCATTCCAGGCATGCCGGGCCAGCCTATGCGAGGAGGGCCGCCCCCGCCGCCAGGTTCTCGTCCACCGCCGCAGTACATGCTCGCACCGCAGCAACAAAATATGCTCGTGCTCCCGCGCGGCTCGCCTGCGGCCAACGGCAGGACCGCCCAACCCGTCGGCGGCGGTTCCGAAGTCAGTCAGCAGCTTGCGGGCGGGCCTGTACCACTTTGCTCACACTTTCCTACTCGTAGCGCGTACCGCAGGTCGACGGTCCAGCACGTTCGCCTAACGGCCTCCCTTCCGCCTCGCATCCGTCGTTACCTCCGGCAACGCACCCGTCGCTCCCCGTTCCACAACACGCTGTACCGGCACCTCAGCCGTCCCCGGCACGTTCAACCGCAGTCACAGTAGGACGGACCGAGGGCACGTCCGACGCTATCAACTCGGACTTGGACGACTCGGACTCTGAGCAGGAGGACGGTGTGGATCAGGAAGGGACCGTGAAAGACATAGTCTTCTGCACGTATGATAAGGTGCGGATCTCACACACTGGCGCGTACTGAGGAGCTTACGCGTGAGGCGGACTCCCAGGTTGCGCGTGTTAAAAACAAGTGGAAGTGCGTCCTCAAGGATGGGATGATCCACGTGAATGGGAAAGATTACCTGTTCTCCAAGTGCACTGGGTCCGTATCTCCGTTTTCGCACACCTCTTTTCATGCTCACAGGCTGTTTGGCAGCGAATTTGAATGGTAGAGCCAGCATCATCCGCCCTCGTCCTCATTGCTTTCCCCGTTGTCATCGTCCCGTCGCCATCGCTCAATGAAACTGCACATACAGTACTATGCCCCTTACCTATTATGTCTCCTGCTCCTTGCCGGTTTCGTTTGTCCCCATGCATCTCATTCATCCACAAAGCAAACCACGTATCCCGTCATCCATATCCATCCCGTATCCTCCTCCGTTCCCCATCTTCACATCATAAGAGTTTTACGCGTTCCGTTCCCCCCTTTCCTGCGCGATTCGAAATGGACACTGTGCGCAAGCGTACCTATAGGCAAACAGAGGCCTTTGTCCACCCAGATTCTAAAGTCACGTTCGAGTGCTGCGCTGTGCAGCGTCGGCTTCAGCACATTATCCACCTAACATAGAACCGACGCCCGACTGATAGCCTCTGCGACTTGATCGCAGGCACATATGATATTGTATAGGCAAGGCACGATTCACGAAACACGAAGGCTACAATATAGGTGAATGGTCGAAACATACACTCTGCGGTACTATGTACTCCAGTCAGCATCAACACGCAGTGCTCATGCTTCAGGCAACGCCTCAATCGTCTTGCGCACCCTCTCCGCGTGCTCTAGGAACTCGTCCATCTCGCGCTGACCCTCAGCGCGGATCGCCTCGCACACGCGCTGCATCTCGTGTCGAATCCACTGCTCGACCGTCATGCGCCGCTCGACCTCGGACAGCTCTGATAGCGGCGGGACAATGTCGAGCTTGGCCGGCGACGCGACGAACTGGTGCAGCGGCCGCTCACGCTGTGGCGTCTGCGGGAGGTCCTGCGAAGAAGGTACCGCACCGTTTTGCAGGACAGGTTCAGGTTCCATTTCGGGGGCGGGATGGGTTGGCGGCTTCGGTGCAGGTTGGGAAGACGGCTTGGGCGCAGATTGCGATGATGGCTTCGCTGCTTGTCGGGATGGCGGCTTGGGCGTAGGTTGAGAGTTGGATTGCGGCTTTGGCGGGACGGGTGTACTCTCGTTCACCGTCGACTGCGCCTCCTCCACCTTCTTGACCGTCTTGGGCTTCGTGGGCGTGCTCATGCCCATTTCGACGTCCGCGTCTAGTTTGACGAGGCGCATCCCGCCGCCGCGTTTGCTAGGTGACAAGAACGGGTCCTCGTACCCAAGCTCCGCGATGTCGAGGTCCATGTCCATGCGCGGCATGTCGGGCAAGTCGAGCTCTCCGTCGTCGTCTTCGTCGTCGTCGGAGGCGGGCGGTGCAGGCGTGGCCATGTCGACGTCCATTGCGAGTTCCGCAAAGCTGCTGAAGCGCGACACCTCCGACCGTTCCTCGTCCTCCAGCTCCTTCTTCTTCTTCTTCGCGCCCGGCCCTCTGGATTTCTTCAAGGGCAGAAGGCCGATGGCCTCTGCGCCGTCGCTCTCCGGCATAGCGTGCACAACCTCCTTCTCTTTGCCCTTGCCCTTCTCCTTCGCCGTGCTCTTCTTCAGCGTTTGACTCTTATTCGCACGCGGCGTCTTGGCTGGCCGTTTCGAACTCTCCGCCTCATCGTCGTGGTCCATCTCCGAGTCTGAAGGCGGAGGCGCGGCTTTGAGGTTGCGCGCACTCTGTACTCTCTTCAGCTTCGGTTTCGTCTCCACGGGCTCGCGCTCCGGCATTGAGCGCCAGTGCGGGTCAGAGTCGTCCGTCGCATCAGCCGGCGTTCGTGTCGCAGTCTTGCGCGACTTTGACTTGGCTTTCGGCGGTCGCGGCGTGGGGTTGATAAGTTCCTCCGCCTCAGAATCGGTCGGTAACGGGATGACAGAGTCGAGTCTTCGTAGCGGTTTATCGTCTTCAGACTCGTATTTACTCCGCGCCACCTTCTTGGTCGATTTTGCAGCGTCAGGCCGGTGTGACGATGATGATGCCTTGGGTTGCGATACCGATGCCTCGCTTTCGACCGCCGAGTCGTCTTGCGCGGCTTTCGTACGTCGCGACGTGCCTCTGCGAGTCGTTGAAGCCTCGGCCTGGGACTGCGATGCTTCCGTGTCCACATCCTCCTGCGCTGCTTTCGTTCGTCGTGCACCCGTCTTGCGCTTCGTCGTGGGTGCTGGGGCGGACGCGAGTTCCTCCTCCTCCGTCGCTGCGCGCGTCTTTCGACTCGATTTGGTCTTCACGGGTGCAGGTTCCGGCTCGATGTTCATCTGGGACTGCTCTGCCTTGGTCTTCCGCGCCCCTCGTGGCGGTTTCGGCGGCGGTGGCGGAGCGTCTACGTCGACCTCGGATTCGGTAACGCTTGCCACTTCGGCTTTCGTACGACGTCCTGCTTTCGCGCGTGTTGGTGCAGGTACAGGTGCTTCTTCGTCCTCCGTCGCGGCGCGCGTCTTACGACTTGACTTGACCTTGGGTTGAGAGGGTTCGGCTTCGGATTCGGTCACGTCGACTTTGGTGGTATTCGCTCGACTGCGTCCCTTCCGCGGCGGTTCAGGCTCTGACTCTGTGACCAGCTGCGACGCGTCGAGCTTGGATTTGCCGCGCGCGGGGGCTGATCGCGAAGTTGGTGGTCTTGAGGTGTTCCGTGTCGACCTGCTCGCGGCGCTTAGTCCCCAAATTGACACCTCGAAACTTCGGTCTTACCGTTGAGCAGGGGGAGGCTCATCGTCAAGATCCATCTCGACATCTTCCGTTTCTGAAGGAGTTGGCGGTGTCGGTGCGGCTTTGCCCTTGCCCTTCTTACTTGGCTTGACAGGCGCAGGGGCTTCGTCCTCCGGTGCAGTATTCTCCTTCTCCTTGCCCTTCTTAGCGAGGCTCCGTGAGGACGAGGACTTGACGACTGCAGCAGGTTCCTCGTCGTCGGATTCTGGTAGTCGCATCGCGGCTGCTGATTTACCGCGTTTCGGTTTCGTGACGGCAGGTTCAGGTTCCTCTTGAAGTGTTGCCGTGAAGATTGGACATTTGTCGTTGCGCGAGCGGTGCTCTTCACTGTGAAAGTAGTCAACACATCTTGCGAAAGCAAAGTCGTCGATGTAAAGCGTACAACGGGTCGTCGGTGGCCTCCCAACCGGATAGGGAAGTATCGCAATAGACACATGTCGCTGTATCGTCGCCGCGCTCCTGGGGTGTGTAGACGAAGCCTGCTTCCGCCATCTACGCGCATGGATGTCAGACCCGACACCGCAGAGTTGGCAGACTAGCCAGACCTTCTTCGAATTCGCGCCATGGCCCTTGACCTGGTCGGGAGGCCAGATTTTGGGCAGGATGCGGAACGTGTCGTGTCTAGCCTTGACGAGGGCCTTCGCGTTCGGCAGGCGCGCCTTGTCGGTGAAGGTATATCTTCCAAGTCGTCAGCGCCGAGGCATGCAACGCGTGGAACGGCGGCGACTGACTTGCCGCGTTTATCCTTGTCGGTGAGGACTGAGCATCTGGCCAGCGCCCAGGCGCACTTCGGGTTGTGCTTCCAGTGGGTCTCGAACGGGTCGTCGTCGGGGGCCCAGTCGGACAGGCCCTTGTTGCAGGTGAAGCACTTGGCGAGGTCGCTCTCATCGTCGGGCACGAAGCGGAAGCCGGCCTCGGCGAGCGTTTCCGGGTTGGCGCGATGCTTGCTGCCGTGCGGCCAGCCCTGGCCCTCGGAGAACGACGCGACGCGCGCGGTGACGAGTTCGTAGTACGGCCGCTTCGACATCCAGCTGAGCAAGTGGTTGAGCCAACGTCCGATGCGCGACCAGTCACATGGGAGTCACACCGTGACCCTTTGCTTCCGACTTCCGCTTCCTGTCTCCGACATAAATTACATTATACTAGCACACATAATCATTCATCTACTTCAGAAGGGAGCCCCGTGTTTTTGAGCTTCGGCATCAGTCATTCCCCTCGGAGCGCAATAGAATCCCGCGACGAGCAGTACACTGCATCGGCATCAGCGTAAGTCACCCGGTCGGGATTCTAGACTTACCCGAAGATACTCATCGGGAGCAGGAGACTCTCGACGTCAGTGATGAACGGCAACGGTTGGTGCGAAGTGGCGAACGCCTGGACTACCGAGTACGCGACGTGGAGGAACCAGACCGGCATCGCGAGGACAGTAACGAGATATACAGGCTGTCATGATGCATAAGCCTTCTACTCCTCATGAGCCTGGCGCAGAAACACCGACCGCGTCGCATTCCCCTTCGAGCTGCTTGATGCGCGACCGAAGATCCAAGGCCGTGAACAGAAGATCGAAGACTGCAATGAGAAAGACCCCGTTATACGCATGCTGAAGTATTTGTGGTGCTCCATGAATATCTCCATGTAGGCTGCGCGTTTCAGCAGACGCATCGATGTGGACGTTCAATAGACTCACACAGCTGGATCGATCATTGCCAGGCTCGCAAGTGAGACGCCGATCGCGAGCGCACGGGCGGCAGCTAACAGCGACATCACTACCAGCAGACCCCAATCGAATATCTGCTTTGCCGCGTTGGGAGGGTCTGCTATGCGGGCGTGTCCAAGCGAGAGGCGTCGAGGAGTATAGCGAAGGTGCTCAGAAGCGTCAAGATGTCGGTGAAGTTGACGACCCGCCCGTGATAGAGAGACCGAGCCATGCTCCAGTATTGGCTCCAGAAACCAACGCATTGGACACAATGTCAAATAGGCGAGCCAAGACGAAGGATATTAAGGAGACGAAGAGTAACTTGAATGCTTCGCGGCGCCCGGTACTAGTGATGCGCGAGAGCACCTCAACGCACAGCGCGAGCAGCTCGAATGCGATGAAGAAGAACACTGACTGGAAGCCATCGAAACGGCTCGTCAGTGAAATACGGCACCAACAGCGAGCTCACAGGCTACTCACGTCTAGCGCGATAGCAACAGTGTTGAAGGGCTCGATGTCGTTTCGCAACGATTCAACCCGCAAGTCGAGAAACTCCATGAGCAAGAAGAAATGAGAAGGACGGTGTGCCCCTTCCCCGCAGCGAGGGGCCGCCTTATATTACTTCGTAAACGCTAGAGGAGCTGGAGACAAGCTACATGGGCAGTGCTCCAAGGAGGCCGCGAGTCCTAGAAGCATTTCCAAAGCCTGAGGAGAACGAAGTAACTCCCCGGGTGCCGCACCAACGAGCCACAACGAGGACACGCGTGCCAGAACTAAGGATCCATGTAATGACACATACATAGCGCTGCGTGAGGGCAACCGAATGCTTCTGAAGCAGCGCGAAACGCTGTTTCGTTTCGTTTCGGCGCCCAGGCAAGGCCCAGGGGCGTTGGTAGGCCAGCTTGGAAATCGTAACCGCGCCCGCTCAGATCGACACAGCATGGAGGAAGGCAGGTAACAGCAGCAGCGACAACCTGAGCCGATGCTCAGCCACCAGTTTGTCGATAGTCAGGACCTTGACGGAGTTGCGGTGTGACTTCACTTTACCTTGAACCACATCCATCGTCTGGCTCTGTGCCTGTATTGCCACACGTTCCACCCGGTGCCAGCCCATCTGGCTCTCTACTGTATCTCTGTGATTCTCGTGGTTCGAAGTCGCTCTGGAGCTGAGCAAGACGCCGTAAAGCAATCCGCAAGAAATGCTGCAGCGACTCCATACAGTAGCAGCTCTTGGCTCGCCCACTGCTCCTCTAATTGTATGGGCCACCTGCGCTTAGCGTCGAGGTCCATATGGCGCACGGCTCTTCATTCTGCATAGGTCCCCCGCCTCTAGTGACCGGCGCTTGACACGGCCGAAATAGCGCCACAATATCCCCATTCTGCCTAGTGAAACTTCGTGCTTTTTTGCTCATCCTACTGCGCTGCGGTGTATAAGCTTGCCGATGCAGCATTCATGTTGCTCTGCCGCGCTCCTTTCGCCTCTGCCTTGGATATCTTCAAGTCACCGAATTTCTTGGCCGCTGCCGTGTCGGAGGACAGTGCGAAGTACCTGCGCATTGCGAGTATCAGCATAGCAGCATACGAGTGCGTACCAGAGCGTTACCTCGGACTCGGCGTTTGACTTTGTCGGCAGCTACCTCATTACCCTTCCCGCGGAGTGGCGCTTCTACCGCAGCCAAACGCACTGGGCGCGGCCAAGGTAAAGTGTCTTCGTGGCCAAGCCCAGACTTCGCTCACATTCTTCGCAGTATCGCATGCGTGTTGTTCATCCTTATACGGCACGTAATGATCAGAACACGCACACATACAAACCCGTCTAACTCAAGCGCGCCCATGCAGATACTTCAGTATCCTTTCAATCACGGTCAGCAACATTGGCCAGTTCGCATCGTTCTCCCCGGTAGCGTGCGATCGGTTTTTTCTTGTTTCACCGGTCTTCAAAGGTGTGCATTCTCCCCTCTTGTGCGTTCTACTGTCCAGTACGCTGATCGCAATCGCCGGAGCAGTGGTACAAACTGTCATATGTCAAGCTATCCTGAGCGTGCGGTATGTGCCTGTGTGCACGCGGCGGTGTCTGTGTTGACGTAGCATACGGCGCAGGACGTATGCGATCTCTAAGCGCGACCCGACCGTAAAATACGTCATGACCACGATGTTCTTCTCTTTCTTAATTGTACGTGAGCCCTAGCGCGCGCTCAAGCTCATAGGCTCATCCTCTGCCGTTCCGCAAGGCCGAGGGGTTCGTCAACATCTACCAGCGCGTCCGTGAGTGAATATCTTCTTCACGCTCCCATCTCACGCTCATCTGCGCAGCTAATAATGGCGCTGTGCGTGACGCTCTATCCCTTACATTTGTGTAGCAACTTACCAAACCTCTATCGCAAATAAGGGGAAGTAAGTGTCGCTTGACTCTTGCTACGGCGTTCACTGACGATTGCATATCAGCTGCACCTCTGGCAATGCGCCCGGTCACCTCATCGCGTGGTCGCATTATGTCTTTTCGATGACATACGATCTGATCACGCTCGTTGTCTCGTCGTATTACCTGCTCGGGCGCTCGCCTGTGACCTACTTCTCGTAAGCACTACCTTCGTCCCTAAATCTGTGCGGATTAACCTGTTTCCCGCACATCCTAGATTTTCGCGTCTTGCCCGCCTGTGCGTATTGATTCCGTACTATGAGGAACTTTTGTGTTGACAGCATCGGCGCAGGATGCTCTTTGACGGTCTTGGTGCAGTGCTTTCCGTTCGCAGAATACAGGACATGTACTGACCGAGTCCGTAGGCTACTTCTTCGTGCTAACCGCTGTGAACAGTACGCCCTTGCACAGCTGCCCTCGCTCTTTCCGACTTACGCCGCTTCGTAGTCCTCAATATAATATTGTATAAGACAGCGCCAACGGCACTTCAGGTACGTCCATCTATCGTCGCATCTACACGACCGCACACTAAATGCCCAACAGTCCGCAGGTGCGAGTCTCGGATACGCCATCACATGGATCATGGCTCAGCGGATCCTCATCCATCTGCGCGGTGGGTTAATCATGTTTGTGAGTTTCGGGGTGCTTGTCGGCTGAACATCTGTGCACGCAGACATGTCCGACGACTCTTCACGCGGACGCACGCCCAAGGACCAGGCCCCGACGGGCCCTGGTGCACGCCTCAATGATGCGAGCGGGCATGAGCTGGGCATCCGTATCACTATTCGGCGTGACGTCGAGAATTATACGGATGCGCCGGACGCGACGCGCAGTACGGGCACGCTGAACTCAGGCAGGAAGGAACGGGACGAGTTCGACGTGTAGGTCTTGCGCTTGACTAGCGTCTTGCTGGAATATTATCGTAGAAGGGTTGGGTTGCCACCTGACGGGGAGGCCGGCGATGTCGCTCTCAACCGTCGGCCTTGCACAACGCGTGGAACAGTCTGGGGGAGCAACGAGCTGCGACACACTCCACAAAGCGTTGATGCATCAAAGCTCACTCCGGACGTGATGTGTAGTGTGTCGTATCTCGTGTATACTCTACGCCGAGTAACTTTATACTTCACGACTGCGGGGATAATCAGGATGCACAGTTGAATGATGCAGATCACAATGACTACTAGGATTCGAAGAGCGGGTCCTGCCAGTGCTGTGACAAACTCAAAACGAGGTGCGGCCCAGTCACGACGCGCGTGTCAAGTCCCTTGCATGAGTAGCGGCCGGGGAATCCCGTCTTCGTGGACAACGACCAACAGATTCGAGAACAAGCACGTCCGCCAGCGTCCAGCGCTCCATTCTCCAATATGTTGGCGCTTCGCGGACAAGATCACGACCATGTCCCTTGGTACATATTATTTTGTTGCGAGGTTACGCAGAACCAATGTCTCCTGCGGACAGCGCTGAAGCGATCGACATCGACCCCGCGCAAGCCCGCCTTGAAAGTGAAAAAGAGATTCCCCAGATTGATCAGCAGACGAAGGCGCACATAAAAATGGCGAGAAACATTTCCAAGGGTGCAGAGGGGTATCTAATCAGGCGGACGGACTGGGGAGACCAGCACGGAACGTCTGGTTCAAGCTCGTGCTCGTATGAGATCGGGAGGTAGGTCCATAGAACTGCTGAGGTTGATGAGTTTGTCGCCGCTCAAGGGATAAGCGTTTCTCCATCGCGCGCCTGGCAAAGTCCCAATACACCAGACATGTTAGCGCCAGGTAGAGCAGAGTTTCGAGATCGTCAAATAGCTCGCACAGTATATCTTGAGGCAGACTCGTCATGAATTGCGACCGTTGTTGAGCGTGCACGGCGACGGCTTGTCCATATTCAATCAATGAGGGAGGCATGCCTGGGTAAGACGAAGGGTTTACGCCCACCAGCGGCAGTAGATGACGGCCGAGTGTGCCAGATGGGGATGACGAGTCTAAGGAGGGTGTAGATCGCCAAGTATACGTCTGCAAACTCGAGAGGCCGTATCAATGGAGAGGCCGTATCAATGGAGCGACTGTCACGACGATGTGGCCACGTCAGGCAAGGTCAAGTACAAGGCCAAGGAGAAGATTGCAGCGCCGCCGGCGAACAGCTTCTCAAACTCCGGCGGCTTCTCTGATCCGCATGCGAATGCATGTATTCTTGTGTCGGGAGTGTGGCAAAGGGAGTGGGAACAGACCCTAGTCTTACACTGCAAGAGGGTTGAGGTATCTGGATCTGCGGGTCGCGCGAGGGAAGCGCCTTGAGGCGCTGCAGAGATGATCAGGCGGCTATTTCAAGCACGAGATGTGAGATGTTTGCCTCGTCGCAGCATTCCCAGGTACATACGGACTGCGGATTGAACGAAAGACGAGAGAGAGAGAGAATCCTGCGAGTGCTATTAGATTGTATGCCTGTGGCCGATCACTTGACGGTCTCCGGGCCCAAAACGGGTGTCCGAATTTGGAACGGGACAAGAGGCGCGGCGCGTGTGAAGTCCGCACATCACTGCTCCTTTCACCCGGACCACCAAGACGAAAATTCTCTAAACCCATACTAGGCTTGCGGTCTCCTCGCACAGTCTGCACGACGCTCTCTACCCCCGTTATTCCACAGACCCTCCATTCGCCATAATGCTCTCCCGTCTCATCGCTCTCGTCGCTGTCGGCGCTGGTCTCGTCACCGCAGCCAGCTCAGGCTGCCCCGTATTCGACGCCGACATGAACCTCTATGTGCTCGGCGGCGCGTCCGACTATGTGTTCGGCGCGCAGGACGCTTGGTCGTCAGGTGCGTGCTGCACGTTGTCTTGTGCTCGAAATAGTTCCTCACCCCATGACGGCACCCTCAGCTTCCGCAAAGACTCTCTCCGCCGCCGGCAAACGGCCACCGTTCAACGGCTCCAAAGCACCGCGCTGCTACCTCTCCCAGTTCAACAACGCCATCTACGTCCTCGGCGCAGACTCGGCAAATCCTACAGGCATCTACATCCTCAACGTCGCAAGTACGTCCCCTCGCAACGGACACCCGCACTCCATCCACTGACCGTCCACCTCTCAATCAGCAAAGACCTGGTCGCTCCAGGCGGTTGACGCTGCCGGCATTGATACCACAGATCAGGTAGAAATCCTCGACCATGACACCAACGTCTTCTGTGCGTCTTCAATTCCGCCATCCGTGCCAATTCCTTCTCATTCCGTACATCAGATGCGCTCTCCAAGGGCGGCTTCTGGTTCGTCAACTTCCACGACCAGAAGGATGCTATCAGCTCGGCCCTCGCCTGGACCGACATGGGCACCAAGCCCGCTTTCGACACCTCTGGCTACAAGGCCACTATGGGCATCGCGAGCAACCACGTCCACATGTTCGGCACTCCAGGCTCGCAGCCCGGCGAAGCCTCCATTTTCGTGATCCACTGTGCGTCGCGTCTTGGCGTCAATGCCACGCCGTTGCAGCCAAGCTCACCCTTACCTTACAGACGCATTCCCTCAGGCTCAGCTCCAGCTCTACCCGTCCGTCGGTGGCAAGTCTAACTTCCCTGTCGCCCACGGCCAGGCGCCCTCTCTCTTCCGTGATGGCCCTGTGCGTTTTGCCTGCACGTCACGGCCCATCTGCAATGTGGCTGACACGCTTGGGTCTACTACAGGAGCAAACTGTGATCGCATTCATCCCAGACGACGGTTCCGCCACTTACCTCGTCGACACGAAGGTGCGTTAACTCCCGATCTGTATCGCAGCAGCGCACTGACGTCTGCCATTTGCCAGGCCAACAAGACACTGCCTCTCGCGGGTCCGACTGACAAGTCGTCCTCCATCTTCACCGCCTCGACGAGCGCAGTTGTCCAGCTTACTGCGACAGGCAAGATCTTCTTCCTCCCCGTCGACCAGGCCGACATTGCCGGGACAGCTGCCAACTCTGGTGCTGCTTGGAAGACGCTTGCCACTCTCCCCGGCGCATCGACGACGACCCCGACGTCCGGCAACACAACGTCTACGACTGGCACCCCGCGCCCGGGCACGTCCTCGTCCTCTTCGGGCAGCGGCTCGACAGACTCGACCGGTGACGAGAGCCAGAGCGGCACCGGCAGCGATGATGGTACCGGTAGCGCAGGCCGTCTCACGACGAGCGCCGTGCTCGCGTTCTTCGCGTTCTTTGTCGCATTGTTCTGATCGTCCGACGTTCCTCGTCCTTTTCGTTTCCCCGTCCCGCCTGGATATACGTCAATGCTCTGTCGTTCTCTTCGTCGCTGTGCAGTTGGATGGTCTTGGCTCACTCTTCCTCCTCTCTCCACATCCTTCCCACTGCCCTCTACCTACTGCATCTCGCATGCCTCATTGGATATGGACCACATAGGCTAGCTACTTCCTTCTCCTTCTCGCCGTCCTCCTGTCCTCACGCATCATACCACTCAGAACTCGCAATTGCATCTGGCTGTGTTCTTCTCCCTTCAATGGCCTTCAGCTGAAGTGACAGCAAGTTTTCGGAGGACGTTTGAGAAGTTGAACGGTCTTAATTCTACAGCGGTTCAAGGGTATAGAATTACGACGAATAATCGACCTGAGCGGCTATCTCGGCAAGTCGCGTGGCTTGCTCCGCGCCATGTCGTTGCACCAGCCCCAGTAGTACTCAGCGGCGCTCGCGTGCTCGACATTGACGATGTGCTACCACCCGCATGCGCGGACCTGGGAGCCTCGTCGCCCTCGCTAGACCAAGTGGCTGCTCGCCCTCTGAGGGAGCCCCTGTGCGCGAGGTTTTGTCGCCCCTTAGGGCGTCGTTGCCGTTCTGGCACCTACATGCTGGGCGATATGCATCCACCCACCGCCAGAGTGGCGGATTGGACCAGGATGCTGAGCCCACGCATCTTCTCGCAGATCAAGTGGTTGCTCGTCATAGAGCCCCTGACTCGAGCCCACAATCCGTCGCTTCGTGCGTCTGCCGCTAGGCACTCATCCGCACCACTCCCTCGTGGGTGCTCTGCGCGCAATACATCCATTACGGCCGTGCGGGGTTCTACCCGGGATACAAGCCATTGTCGCCTTCGTGGTGTCGCTTCCGCAAGCTTGCGGTTCTCCTTCCGCACCACTCCCTCGTGGGTGCTCTGCGCGCAATACATCTATTACGGCCGTGCGGGGTTCTGCCCTGGATACAAGCCATTGTCGCCTTCGTGGTGTCGCTCCCGCAAGCTTGCGGTTCTCCTTCCGCATCACTCCCTCGTGGGTGCTCTGCGCGCAATACATCCATTACGGCCGTGCGGGGTTCTGCCCTGGATACAAGCCATTGTCGCCCTCGCGGTGTCGCTCCACGCAAGCCTGCGGTCACAAGTCGCATAGCGCATCTCTCCGCATCACCTCTTGTGGGTGCTCTGCGCGTTCTCCTCGGCGGGCATGTGGTGCGGTCCCTGGCCGCCTTCGTGCGGAACGCTGTCACTTCCCAAGTGCAGCTTCTACATATGTCGTCCTCGCTCATCGCGAAACGTGCATGAAATTTTTCTCCACCCGCCTTTGTGCGCTACACGGTTATCGACACTTTGCTCGCCTTGCGCGATGCTGCTCTCATATGGGCACGCCACGGCGCCAAGCTTTCCGCAGACCGCGGGTGATGACACAACGTTCCACCCGTGTAGGAAAATATTCCGAGTCCAAAGTCTTTTGTTGATGGACAGTAGATCCTGCCTATGGCCTTCCCGTTTAGTTAATAGCAGTGGTTAGCGCGACTGAGTACTATATAAGAATCCGAATGCCCAGCAAGCATCCAGTGAAGAACTTGAAAGTGTACATGTAGAGTTGCGTTTCTATCACGAGTCATCCCGGCCATGCTCATTCATCCAGTCCCTAGCCATTCTCGCGCACTGCGCTTCTTCATCCTGCTCGTCATTAGTCCCAATAATCGGTACGGCCAGAGAGCAGCGGCCGAGCGTACCGTCTTGCACACAAAGATCCCAATCTTGGACGCGTCGCTGGAGATGCGCTTCACGTTCCCCTCATCTTCATCTTTGCTCTCATTCCGCGCCTTGTCGACTTGGCCGCCAAACGCGCTCAAGTACTTCCCGACGTCTGCGCGGAGCCGGGCACCCTTCTCGCCGATCCCGCCGCTGAAGA
This sequence comes from Exidia glandulosa HHB12029, assembly GCA_001632375.1. Classification (NCBI taxonomy): domain Eukaryota; kingdom Fungi; phylum Basidiomycota; class Agaricomycetes; order Auriculariales; family Exidiaceae; genus Exidia; species Exidia glandulosa. Next base: position 40,854 of record KV425966.1, read on the forward strand.
CGACACCGTCGACGCTTTCGCCGGCACCGATGAGCTTGAGCATGTACGCGCCGACGAAGTTGAGCACGCGGTCGACGAAGAGCGCATACGCGAGCTCGGCGGGCTCGTCGCGCGGTGTAGCGTCCAGGCGGGAGACGATCTTGCCAAAGTCAGAGGTCCCGGCGAGAGCTTGCAGCCCGGCTTGTCTGCAAGTCACATTGGGTATCAGTCTAAGTCAAGTGAATCTGTGGGGAAACGCACTTGTTGAGGACGAGCTCGGCTTTGGAAACCACCCCGCCGCCCTGCTCGACCATCTCCGACGCGGACGCGGTATGGTGAAAGATCAATATCGGGTCCACGCTCCCGCTACGCGTGCCTCCAGGGAGCCCCTCGAGCGGAGAGAGACCCATCGTTGTGTCGGCGCTCTTCCCGTGGCGAATCATGCATACACTCGCGCCGCTCCCGAGATGTGCGACGACGAGGTTGCATTGCTCTTGCGGCTTGCCGAGGAAGTCTGCGGTGTCGCGGAGGATGCTCGCGTACGAGAGACCGTGCGCGCCGTATTTACGCAGCGGGATTGGCGGCTCCTCCTTAGGCGGTTCGAGCGGGTACGTATAGATGTGCGGCGGGAGGGAGGCGTGGAAGAGTGTGTCGAAGCAGAGGACTTGCGTTGATTTGGGAAGATGCTCGAGACAAGCTGTGGTATATGTGAGCACATGCATTCTCTGCAAGGAATGTGTGGACGCACACCGGACGGTCGTGACGGAACGATGATTCTACGAGTACACCCAACTGCGTGAGCAACGTGCCGGTTCCAGATCATCGCTATACCACGTACATGCAGAGGCGCAAACTCGCTGAGCTTGTCGAGCAATTCCAGCCCTTCTTCGTGGCCCTTGTATATGAGCATCGGGTCCGACTGCGTCCCGCCGTGCACGACACGGTGCGCGACGATGGAGATGGCATGTCGTCCCTGGTGCTCTGGGCTCGAGCTCTCTAGGTGGTTGATTATCCGCTCGAAGACCTCGTCGTCTGGCAGGTTCGGTTTAGCGCGGATAGGGGCTATAAATTGATGACGCACAGGCCATGCCCTCCTCCTCCTCCTCGCGCTCCTCTTCGAGCTGGCCGGCGTGCACGGTGTACTTTATGAGCGCGCGCGCGCCTTTGACGGCGACGTTGCTGGCCGAGCCGGAGATGAGGACGTTCAGGTCGGGTTGCTCGAAGAGCTTGAACTTGATGGACGACGAGCCGCAGTTCTACGAGGGATCGTCAGTGAGTCGCACGACAATGCTCAAGACGCTGGACACGCACGACTGCGAGGAGCAAGTCCGAGGAGTCGCTGGACATCTTGAGGGTGTGTGCGAGGGTGCGTATAGAGTCCGCCGCGGTCTGGATAATTGACGTCATGTTGTTGGTGGGAGCAGAAGAGAGGGGCGAGGAGAGTTTCCGACGGGTTATAAGGCGCGGCGCTGCGGGACGCGTCCCGGCCAGGCTAAGCCAGACGCGTCGTACACGCTGAACCTGTGCGTCCGCGTCGCTGGCCAGACCGCGGCCGATGCCAAATCTGGACACCCGCTGCACCAACATCTGCCTGTCTGTTTCCGCCTTGCTCGAGCTCTCTTTATATGAGCCTGAGCCAGCGTCCGATAATCGCGAAGAGGCCCGTCGGCTGCTGTTCTGGCGGTGCGAAGATGCGCGCGACCGCCGCAACCGAGTTCCACTGCGCCTCGCGCGCGCGAGCTTCGACAATGCGAGCTATGGACGCAAGCGGGCGCTCAAGCTGGAGGTGGCGTGCGTGGAGTGTTCCCTGCACGGCGGTGTGCAGCGTATAGGCCAGCAAAAGCGCGAGTGGAAGTAGGAGCAGGAGCGGTAGGCGTGGATGTGAGAGAACCTGCATAATGTGCGATTGTGCGGCTTCGGTGTACGGTGGAGGCGGCGTGCGAGGAGTTGTCGGTGGCGAGGGCGGCGGCTGGAAGAACAGTCTGGGCGGCCGTGGCAAGGGCGGCAGCGGCAATGGCTTCGAGGTCTCCTGTGACGCGAGCTGCTCTGCCATACGAACCGTGCGTGAACGCAGCTTGTTGGGTCGCGTCGGGCTGCTCTCAACGTGCGACTGGAAGACTGAAGCGTCCATGGCCACGACTCGTCTCGAGGTTGCGTCGTTGCCCAAGTCTATGGAAAGCCGGACTGGACAGGTCCGGCAATCAACCCAGCCGACATCGGTCGACGTCCGCGTGATGCATTCGACCGAGACCTGACACAAGGCCACAAGGTCTGCGTCTCGTACACTTCTCGCTGGGTGGGCAACAACTCAAGAAGAAGAAAAAAGAAAGATCTTGAACCCGGCCTTGAAGATGAACTTCTTGAAGAATCTCCGACACGCTGCCTCTCCCGCCGCAAAATCTCATTGTTGATTACCACGCAATGCATGAGCCTGAGATAGAGAGGTTTACGCCCCCTTATTTGAGTTCGGAGGAGAGGGAAGGAAGATCCTCATATCATATACTGTGCAGTGCGAGGGAATTGACAGTTGTATATATTCCTCTTCAGTCCCGCCGGTAAGTCAGGCTACCCAAAGATCTGGCCTCTATCATATCTCGCTTAGAAGATTAGTTGGTCACTTGTCGGAAAGGAACGGGTTTCTCGTGCAACGCAGGTGCATGGCGGACTTAGACTCCCGAATGTCCGAGATCATTTTACTCAACGAGATCTAGGCAGGATCGGGATATACAGGGACTTGGCGCTTTCCCTTAGATCTGAATATCCTTTGTACAACCGTTCCGGAACTTCTAACATGGTATCAGGCCCTTCCGTCGTTGTTCCATGTCAATCCATGAGATCGGACCGATTTGCGCATGGGGAGACTGTACATAGACAGATAATCCATCCTACAGCCCCGAAGTTGACTAGAAGTAAGATTTCGTGTGTGGAACTTTGAGAAATTCACCCGCACTCAGTGCCATGCGTCTCCGAGGTGCTCGGCGGTATCTTCGGAACTGATCACCGGAGCTGTCCAGTCCGGCTTTCCATACAAGTCGTACAGCGGGTGCGGTCGACTCCTAAGAGCCAGGAAACGCAGCCGCGAAAGGTTGGACCGGAGTTAGCGGCAAGACAGCGTTCCGAGGCTGTGCTGAGGATCGTCGCCCGACCTGCAACTCCTTCAAGAGCAACCATATAGTGTTGGACAAGTCGTTCAATGCCTCATCACTGAGCCTCGTTACATGCCTTCTCATGAGTGGACATTCCCTGAGCTGGAGCCGGAGGTCGCCCTCTGGAATAGACGTCCGGTAGACTGTCGTCCAAGTTTTTTCTGACGACACACTGACCATTAGTGGCTCAAGACCAGAGTTTCTGACGCAGAACTATTATCACCGGTCCCACAGCGAGCTTATGGCATAGACCAGTACAATTCCCGCGGCCGAGTCTACGCTTTATCTTCGGCATGTAGAATTCTGGAAGTTCCTATCTTGAGTCTTCCCCGGTCATTCTGTCGCTTCGTCGTCTGGAGACCAGATCCCGAAGGTGTATTTCCGAAGACCCAGCCTGTTCTGCCACTTGGCAGGCCCGGACGCGTACGGCTACATGCGCAGAAACTCGATGTCGTTGCTATGGGCGCCAAGATCCCGTTCTTGGCGTGCGAGCCTTCTCCGTGGTACCGGGTCTCGCGAGACTGGGACGATGTCCACCCAGGCGGGCGGCTCGGCATGTCGCGCATCTTGTTCTCCTCCATCGCCGTCTGTCGAACTCGATTAGAACATGGGGCCTTCACAGCGGTTCTGCGCTCACTACAGACCTTTCGTCACCCCCGCGGTGTTGAAATTTTGACGGCATGAAGATGCCGAAGCTGCAGGACGCCTGTTCGCGTTCGTAATGGTTATGTCTTGGCTGCTTGGCGGATCTCCATGGCCCAAAGGCTTAAAAGGGTGCTCGTGCGACCAGAAATTGCTCTCCAGACGACCTTTTCCCTCGCCTCACTTTCACTCGCCTGCTCACTCGCCTGGTGCGACTTTCTGCTCGTTCTCACTACTTTCTTGCTCTCCCTGCTCTCGCATCCGCCCCCTATTCACAATGCGTCTCCCTGCTGGTATGGTTGCCCGGCGCGCCCAGGTCTCTACGACTCCCTTCGTCAAGGCTCGCGCTGTGGATGCTCCTGCGATCAGCAACGCGAAGCGCTCCGCCATCCTCGCGTGGCGTCGCCAGCTCGATGGCGCCGTCTCCGACTCGGACGCGGACTCGGTCGGTGCGAGCGATGACGGGCTCAGCGCGAGTGAGGACGACGCTGTCAGCGTTGCGAGCGCCAACTCCGCGAGCAGCGCTGGTGCGGCTGCTGTCCGCGTCCGTGCGGCGAGGATCCCAGCCACCACGATTCGTTCTGCACGTGCTCGCTTCGCTCGTCAGACAGCTCCTCGCCGCCTTCCCAAGCGCCAGGCTAACAGCGTCAGCGACGGAAACGGCGTCAGCGGAGCCAGCGTAGGCAACAGCGTCAGCGGTGCGAGCGTGTCCGGTGTCTCCGTTGTATCTGCCGGTAGCAGCAACGCCGCCGCCGCCGTTCGCGCCCGTCCCGCTTTCAGGCGCCCGGTGCGCGTCGCTCGCCGTCGTCTCGGTCGGCGCCAAGCTGCGAGTGTGAGTGATGGTAACAGCGTCGCGTCTGCGAACAGCGTCAACTCTGTCGCTAGCGTCAACTCTGTCGCTAGCGTCAACTCTGTCGCAAGCGCCAACAGCGTCGGTTCCGTCGCCAGTGTTGCCTCTGTCAACAGCGTCAACTCGGTCAATAGCGTCAACTCGGTCAACAGCGTCGGTAGCGCCGGTTCAGTCGGCAGTCAGGGCGGCGTCGCTGTTCCTGCCCCTGCCCCTGCTCCTGCTCCCGCTCCTGCAGCAGGAACGGCAGCTGTTGGGCGTGTCCGTCTTGCAGGCGGACGCACTCGCTCTGCTCTCGTTTCTAAAGGTGTGTATCTTGGCTGCTCGAGAGTCGCTACAGGCACTGACTGTGACGACTCACAGGTTCCAAGGTATCTACGCGTTCTGTCATCCCCGAGCGCGGTGTCCTTCCGCCCATGGCTCAGCATGTCGTCCCCAACTCGGTCGGCTTCACGGTCCCACACTGCGCCCTTGCCTTGCTCGCGATTCTCTTCCTTGCCCTCCTTACGTTCGTCGGCATCCGTCTTCGCCGCTCCAAGTCGCGCCGTGCCGGCTCCGGCTACGTCGCGTTGGACGAAGAGGACACGCCGGCGGCGACCGTCACTGTCTTCGATGACGCCGAGAAGGGCCAGATCACCGTTCAAGTTGCTCCAGTGTGGAGTTCGCGACGCGATCCTGCGCTCGAGCGAAAGGGCGTCTGGTTCAACGCGACGGCCGCGGACAGCGTCTGAGGACGAGCACTCCGTTCGCGATACCCGACCCGGACAGAGCGCATACCTCCCATACCCGACGCTCACTGGTCTCTCCTGTTTCGACGACGCCCGTCATACCCATTTGTATAACTTCCATTGTGATTTTGTGCGTAGGCAGATAGGCCATTAGGTAGTCAGAAGGCTTAACGTGCTGTGCGCGATTCCCCAAGAGAGAGTGACAGTACGACTGAGGGCTTTCACGTAGTCCAACTCTGAGATCTGCCCCTCATGCGCAAGTCATCCATACTTAGCTGGCCGCTCGGCGCTCACGACAACGCATTCGGTAATGGACAAGCTGTTGCCAATCAATCGCGACTGCGCAAAGACTTGGGCGATCCCAGCATCCTGCGCAGTCACCCCACAGCTTGTTCTCTGTCTAACGCCATCCTCGCCAAGTTTGCATGGCCGTGGACGCTGCCCGCGACGCCTGCAGCACCTTTCATCTCATGAACCTTGATCTCCGGGCATGCTCGGGCATGCTGGCCATCAGGGCAGTGCGGTGGCCGGCGTGTTGATCTTGAACCTCTTACCCTGTCCACCACTGGCACCCCCAAACCCCAGCCGCTATGCGGTTCCTGTGGCCTGCTGTCGCTCTGGCGGTCGCAGCGCGCTCACAGAACTTGACCGTCGAAGACAGCGACCCGCGGAGTGCGTCTCGAGCCGCACCGTCCGAGCGCACACGCTGACTTCGTCGTAGTCGTATACGACTCGCCTTCTGCCTGGAACCTACAACCTTCCAATGACAATGAAACGTTTTCTGGCGGGTCTCTTCGTTCTACCAGTGTCAAGGGTGCATCGGTCGCGTTCACCTTCAACGGTACGCTTGTCTTCCGTCGCTGAGCGCTGCTGAAGACTTACGCGCTGCATAGGCTCGTATATTGCCTACGTCGCTGACACGAAGACCGGTCGCGGGATATTCAACGTCTCGCTCGACGACAGCGACCCTGTGACAATGTCGGGCAGTTCTGCGACCACCAGAACTGGTGTCAAGCTCTTCGAGAAACCAGTAGACCCATCTCTTCAGCATACCATCAAGGTTACGAACGCAGACATTGCTGAAATCGCATTCGACTGCTTTGTGTACGTGATCATCCTACTCTGCACCTCTGGACTTTCCTGATGCCTTCCCGAGCAGTTATACACCTACGTATGCGGGCCCTTTGCATAGTCGCAGTTCTCAGGACTGACACAGCACCCAGTACTAATGATCACCTAGAGAGTAATGTGAAGACGGGACGACCCGATCCACCTCTTGGTCTGGTGCTCGGCGGCACAATCGGCGGATCCGCCCTCGTCCTGTCCTGCATCGTACTCGCCCTCGTCTTAGCACCTCCGGACCCGCCGCAGGTACCGTTCAAACCTATGCTTAATGCATCTCGAGCCCCGTCTTCGCGACGGTCGCATTCTCGGTCGCACCGCTATCCATCGCCCTCCCCGGAGCCGCTCATGCGGCCACTCGGAGCGCGCACACCCTCGCACCTCCGCAGTGACTCCAGCGGCTCTTTGACACACTCTTATCACACCAACTCCCAGCAGTCATCACGGAGTCGGGACCGTACCGCCAATCCCTTTGCCAGCACGAGCTCCCTCGCTGTCCCGTATGCAAACCCCTTCGCGTCGAGTTCGCAACTCGACCTCGACTCCGCGTCAGGTAGTAGCATCCCGCTTCAGCAACAAGGCCGTCTACCACCTGGCCAGGGGTTCATCTGCGCGAGCTGCAGCGTCGAACTGGCCCGCGAGCGTACGGCGCGCATGCAGCAGCAGGATTCGTCGTGGGCTGCAAGCTCTGGTTCAGGTTCGCGTGCACACCATCAGCACCGCCTTCCTCCACCTTCATTGCCTTACCAAAATGCGTCCCCCGGTAGCAGCAGTCTGGGGCGGTAGTTCCTTCCGTTTGCTCGTCGTGCTTTCGTTCTCGCTTAGTACCCGTCGTTGCATCATTTCTTTATTCGCATTGCATCTGTCTCTTATCCCTCGCATATCCTCGCACTCGCTCATCTATCTGCGCAACCATTGTATCTTAGCCAATCATAAATCCTCTCGCTCACTTTCAACATCGCTGTCATTGCTGGTGCTCATAAAGTAGGGTACGACGTGGAGCGACGTGGTCATGAATGCGGATCAAAGCTGCACCCTGTATCGCCGTCCGCTTCAGCGCGCCGCCAGTAGAGCACATACGTGCAGTCGTACACACTCCGCGGTGAGACACTTTTGTCTCGAGTTCGAGAGCGAATAGCCTTACATCGTCGTCGTGCGCGGTTGTCGCCGGTCAGCGCTTAGCACTTTGCCTCCTGATACGGACGATGAACGTGAACTGTGAATGGGCAGGGTGCAGAGCTAGATGCACGACGCCGAAGGAACTCTACGAACATCTCTACGACGTACACACCGTTTCCGCTAATATCACTGACCACGTCCTCGTGTGTCGATGGAACGGCTGCACAGTTCGACCCCGCGTTGGTAGTGGTACTAGCGCCCTGGCCCGCCAACATCTTTGCAGTACGTACTAGCTTATGATATCTATGCCCGCACGCGCGACAGCTCAGCATAGGTCACGCCAAGTACTACAAGCCGTATGCCTGTGAGCGATGTGGCGCCGCGTTCCCCAGAGTCGGCAAGCTGGAAGAACATAAAATGAGAAGTTGTGTGGCTCTAGGAGAAAGAGGTATGTTCCAGACTCATTACGACGAACGGACGTTAGCGTAACGTCTAGTAGAACACACGACTGCACACATCGCGCGCTCGTCACGGTCGCTTTCACCGCTCTCCGAACCTTCGTCACCAGAACCCGACTCAGAGGATGGCGTAACGGGTCTGCCTTCGCAATTAATGCACCTGCAAGGTAACGCGTACTCAGCAAGAAATGAACGCCGAGACGTGGTTCTGACCGCCGACGCAGGTTCTCAGCTGAACGAGAAGGAGCTTGCTTTATCTTTGGGGAAGCTGGTGTCCTCGCTGCAGAGTGGGGACTCGGTGTCGATGTCAGAGGAAGACAGCGTAAGGCAGCGCTATACTCGACCTTATGCAGAGTCTTAACCTCCTTTCTCTAGCTGTTCTTCCAGATACAAAGCGCCATCGATTCCAATCTTGATCTCCGATTTGGACCTGAGGTGCGTGCTCAGCACATGCTGCTATCAAGCTGATTCATTGCTGCAGCGCCTATAATTGTGTAAAACCGCGACGCGTATGCGTTATTCAACCGAAGCCACAAGTCGCCCGAGAGAAGACGGGCCTGGCAATCAGCTGTATTGGCCCCTAAATGTCCATTTCACTTGTGATATAGCTGGTAGACGCTATTTGAGTCCTCCTAGGGAACCAATGTGGAGCTTCGCTGTGTCACGTGCACCCCGTGCCGCGGAAAAGTCACGTGCATCGACAAGCCAGTAATACGCCGTCCCTTACGAGGGCATACTCCTTCCACTGTCATTAGTACACCTCCAAATGAATCCTCTACTTCGTAACGGCGCGGTCATGTCAGCTTCAGTAACACAAGCGCCACAGGCTGATCCCCTAGCAGCGCCTGCGATCTTGTATCCCAACTGCTGTCGAGACCAGGTTATGATGACAAGCTGGCACCTGGGCGCGAAGTTCACGTCCGACCTGTATCGCACTCATCATCCCTGCCTTATGCTCAGAGCGCACCGACGAGCCCTGCATCGGTCTGAGGTTGTAGAACTGACGTGAATTGTCTGCATTTTACGGCTCGAAGGGAACGCAGAGAGGATATGGTATACGATAGTACGGGTATGACTTGTGCTCAACAAGATGGAGAGTGCGGACTGTGCAAGATCTCGCGCAGTACATTGATACTGAGATGGCCATCGTGCCTTCCCATCGATATTCGACAGTCGAGTCCAGTACAGCAAGTACAAAGCGCGCCTCATGCGGCTGAGCACATTACAGTAATGCCGACGTTGAAGCGGCGCCCGAGCAGAGGAAGATGCATGACGAGCTGACTGTGGTGCCAGGAACGGAGGCTGTGTGGCTTGGTGGACCCAGGTCCAGCCAGTAACCGGTCTCTCCCGCGTGGTCTAGAACGGTACAGTCTCTTGCTTGCCCGCCACCCTCAACGATACCCAGGCTGTACCAGAAAGTAGCACAAGTACCGTTTATGTGAGGCAAGCGCCTGAGAGAAAGAGATCAGGGAGGAGACTGAGGGAGAGGCGAAAGCGAGACAAGCCGAAGGGGTGGAGCGTTCCGAGAGGGGCCTGGGCTGTCGGAGACTCGGTCGGCCCATGTACCGACGCGACGTCGAGCCTGCTCATCCAGCCGTCTGCATCGCGCCCAGCGCTCCTGGAGCAAGCACACGACGGTCGGCGAGAGGGCACCTGAAGGCTCGCAGGTTGAACGAAGGGAAACGGAGACATCGGAGTCAAATTGCCGATGCCTTTTCCGGTGGCGCACCCGGTCCCGCGTCCAGACCTCAGGTCTTAAGTAGCAACTCCTCGATCACTATGCCACGCCGTAACCCTCTCCACACCTACCACTGCACATCGAATGCTCTCGCGCCAGCAGCAACCGGCGCAAATGCTCTCGTCCTATGGCCTTAGACAGCGCCAGCAACCCCAGCCGTGGGGCACAACCAACGCGTTCGACCTCCCGCCCGTAGACCTCAAGTCTGAGGAGCACTACATCTACAAGGATACCGATGACCTCGCGTCATCCACCAGTGACTTTGTCAAGCGTCTTTACCGGTTCGTACAGTTACACGCGCGACGCGCACACCTCTCTAACCAGTGGCTGCCAGGATGCTCGAGGATAAGCTCTATCCCAACGTCGTCATGTGGGGCACGAGTGGCGACGCCTTCGTCATTAAGGTATGCAGGTTCTCATGTCACAGTCCTGTCGCTGGTCTGACAGTCCTTCAGGATGTCACCGAGTTCACGAAGAACTGTCTCCCGCGCGCATTCAAGCACAGGTAAGCCCCAAGCGCCTTAACTATCTACCTTTGCTTATCTCGCGTCTTGCAGCAACTTCGCGTCCTTTGTTCGCCAGCTCAACAAGTACGACTTCCACAAGGTCAAGAGCTCCGATGCTGGCGTCACTGGGGACCAGGCTTGGGTCTTCAAGCACCCCCAGTTCCGCTCTGGCTTCCTCGATGGCTTGGAGCACATCAAGAGGAAGGCGCCTACGCAGCGCAAGCCTACGGCTGCCGCACCCAGCGCCGACGAGCCTATGCCTATCGTGCATGAGGGCCCCACGCGCTCCATGCAAGGCCAGATTGACGCCCTCAATGCCTCTCACGAGCACATGCGCAACGTAATTGAGCGTCTCGAGTCCAACCACCAATCGACTCTGCGCGAGCTCGTCGCCATGCAGCGGACTGTCGCTCAACAGGATGTCCTCATCCAGACCCTGCTCCAGCATCTGCTCAACACCCAAGGTTTGTCGTCCCGCCCGCCCGCCGTAAACGATACTAACAGGCTTGTAGCGAACTCTCAAATGGCGATGTCGCTGCCCCCGATGCCATGTTAGCACTACAGCATTGCCTCACGCATGAAATACTCATGCCTGCTCAGCCCTCGATAATGACTTGTTCAACATTGGCAACAACTCTTCATCCATGCCGAAGTCCTCCCCGCGCGACTCGACGAACATGTTCAACCTTTCCATGCCCATGGATTTCTCACCTTCGGAGAATTCCATTGCGACCATGACGCCCATGCTGAGCCCGACGTCTGAGGAGCCCTCCCCGATGAAAAACGACGCCGATGAGGTCGCAGATCTCTTCGACCAGCTTGGTACAAGCGGCAAGCACGTTCCGCCGGTGTGGGCTTCTCAGCCACGCATACTCCTCGTCGACGACGACGCTGTGAGCCGCACCGTATCAGCCCGCTTCCTGCAAGATGCGGGTTGCGCGTACGATACTGCCAACGACGGTGCCGTCGCTGTGGACAAACTGCGCACAACCAAGTACGATCTTGTTCTGATGGTGCGCTATTCAAATCAAGGGAGACCAGCGGAGGATACTGACAGGCCATTTCCAGGACATCGTCATGCCGCACATGGATGGGCTCTCCGCTACTGCCCGCATCCGGCAGTTCGACATGGTCACTCCTATTGTGTCCATGACTGGCAACGGCGAAACGAGCGACGTCGTCAGCTACATGTCTAGCGGCATGACCGACGTGCTCATCAAGCCGTTCTCCAAGGACGCGCTCATCGTCCTCCTCGAGAAGCACCTCGCCCATCTCCGCGTCGACCAGCAGCAGCAGCAGCAGCAGCAGGCTCGCCAACAGAAGCAGCAGACCTACGAGTTCTCCGATGCCGACTACTCGGCCATGATGCAGCAGTTCATCAATACGAACCCGGAGGGCAACAAGCGCTCTCGTGAGGAGTCGATCCTCGAGGAGCGCAGTGCGAAGAAGTCGCGCTACGACATGGAGTAAAGTACAGGCCTCAATAAACGCTGCTGCTGGTGCGACCTATTTCGGCTCGTCGAATGAACACATCTTCTCCGGCGCTCGACTGCTGCGCGTCGCGTGTCGTGCGCTGTCATTGGGCTTGTGTGGACAATCAGGTTACGGTAACGAATCGTGTACTTGCTACCCTTGTACGCTGCCGCAAATATGCAATCCCTCCCTTCAATGCTATTCTATATGCAATTGCAGAAGACTGTCGTTTCATTGGACCCAGCAAGCAAGATCGTGAAATGCGTTCATACAGGTCGGCCTCAATCGCGCTTGCGCACTTCCTTGCGGCTCGTGCGACCGCGGACTACTGCTGAAAGGTCGAAAATGGGAATGTTGAATGGAAAATCCACAGCCGCGAGGAGGAGATGCACGTCGATATAGAAACCCGCTCTGAAGAGGATACATTAGCAAGGATAAAGTCCTGAGTCTGGGATCTTACACCGATACCACGAAGGCAAAGACCCCTCCAGCGACGAATAATCTCGAAGCTGCATCGGTGTTTCCCATACCCGTCTGGACTAAATGCCGCATTAGCATTGATATTTCCGAGTCGACAGCAAGCACATACAGTATCCTGCGGCAACGAGTGGGAAAGAGATGGTTAAGCCTAGCCATGTCGGTCAGAGACGGCGCGCTCGTGAGTCGTTGAAACTGCACGAACTCAAGAACACGATCACGAAGGGAACATTACTGAGAGACGTCAGAGATGGGAAATATGACAAGGCGGTAACTTACGTGCGAAGAGCGACGACCGTGTAAAGAGCGCACAAAATCCCCCATGTAAGAAAGTAAAGTCCCAGTCCACTGTTGTAAGCGCTGGAGGCTTGGCCAGCCGCATTTGCAGCGACAACGTCCGACATGCCGCCTGGCGCAAAGCTCGCAGCAATGGCCATTGATGGGGAGATTGTGATGGCGTATGAGAGCCAGAAGCCTCCCTAGAACAGGTTTCAACGTCGGCAAAATCCTTCCACGCATGCGGATGGCGTACAAAGGAGCCGAATACCACCTGGAGGGACCAGTCAGAATAGAGTGCGGATCGCATAGACCCTGCGTACCATAGGAAACGTGTTGCCGGCCACCCATTCGAGCAGCGCGGCGATATACAGGCCGATGCCTGCGCAAGCGTAATAACTCTGTGCAAGAAGGTTGAGGAAACGTCGACAGCGTCATAACGTGGACGTACTCCAAGCTGTGCAACAGCCGATGCGCTCGTGGCACCTCTGAATCCCATGAGATCCATGGCGAGGGGCGTTTGCGCCAGTAGAAACGAGGACACGCCCCTGATATTATTCATGAGTTTCCTGCACACTGGATCCTGCGCATAGAGCTTACAATGCTGTTGGATTGGCGAAGCCCCCGATAAGTCCCTGGCGTGAGCCCTTGGGCTGCAGATACAGCGCCTCGAACTGCTCGGGTGAGAGTGTAACTGTCGTCATCTGCCGGTGTAGGCCAATCTCGGGGTCATTGGTGTTCGCAGCGGAGCTGAATTCCTCGTGAACTGTGTCGTGAACTTTGACTTCAGACATGGTATGCGACGTGGAGCTGGAGGATGAAGGCCACTCGGCAAGGGCTATGGGCTATAAGTACGTCCCAGAGGCGGGGCTCCGGGTGAGGTCAGATGTCAACGGGAGGTATATGCGACGGGCTTCGCTCTTCAGTGAGAAGCGCGAGGGTCCCTGGGTTCGAGAAATTCCGAGATCAGCACAGACTCTGGGCATTCGGTGCGATACTGAAAGGGTACTCGCGTGACTTCGCATGAGGTGAAGTGTAGCTGGTCATTCAGATCCGCGCAGGTGTAAGCGAACTAGGGTGCTCGAACAGTACCATGCGTCATTTTTGGAGCTGAAAGGAAGCTCAGCTTGTTTCGAGAAACCTGAGTTTGGAGGCTTCGCACTGCCGGTAAGCCGGTGGGTACCTGGCGCACGCTTCAGGACCCTGAGCCCGTGCAACCTTGGGTGTGCGAGTTCGCTAGCGCTTTGTGTAGTAAAAGACGATATCGATATTCGGCTGAGATCTGACAGTGGAAATGTCGTCAACGTGTGATCCACATACAATTCTACGCCTCACATACTTACCTGGGAACAGAAGACTGGACATGTGGCCCGGACGTCGCGCCCGGCGTAAAGTGAATGGCGGTCCTTCAACCTATCCCGTGTTGGAGCACCCGTGCGCCGAATACAGCGTCACCCCAATGTCCGAGTTCGCGCAAACAAGCTTGCCTGGCCGTGTTGCGCGTCTGCCAAGATAGGGTAGATAATGTAGGTACAGCACGGCATGCAGAGCGGACCAAACCAGTGAAGGAGCGACGACGCACAGACTATACTACTACATCTTAGCGGACGAGGTGAGCAAGAAGAACGAACGAGACGACCTACGGATAGCGGAGGGAGAGGAGAAACAGCCAGGAATAACGAGGAAGAACGCGCATGATGATTGGGACCAATGAGTGAGAAATGCGTTTGTTTGCCGAGAGTGCAGGATGTGATGTGGTTGTGGGAGGAAGCAAGTCGAATGTGGGACGCAAACAAGATAGGAGAGAATGGGGAAGCCTGCGCTTCAGAGTAACACGCCGCCATCCTTGCCTTCACGGACAAGCATGCGCCACTGCTCGCGCCACGAGCGTATTTCCCCGCGTAGCTTCGTGTCGGCCATTGTCCGCGACACCCAGCGCAGCAGCGCGTCGTCTTGCTCCGGGACGAACAAGCTCGACAGCAGACTTAGGATCGTTTCGAATGTTACCTTGTCTGCGCACAATTGGTCTGCGATGGATACTGTGAGCACCGAGCGGACAATAACTGAAGTCGTCGCACCTCTGAAACCCCAGATGATACCGACAGCGAGAACGACCAACACGTCATGCCCTTCCAGGAAGAGCGCGTCCCATAATCGCAGCTGAGTACGGAAAGGTACGCTGTTGCTGAAGAGCGTGATGTACCACTTCGTAGCATACGATGTCGTCGAGATGCCCTGCTCCTTCTACTCAGACACGGCTGCGTCAGTATCGTTCCTCGACGATGACAAAGAGGATCACGCACAAAGACTTTCCACACCCCCGGTATCATCTTTTCCGTCATACGCTCTTGAACATAGATGGCCTCGAGTAAACCAGGAAAGCCCGGCGAGAAGATGGCATGCATGTTGTACCCATTATGCAACTGGACCAGGATGGCATAGACGCGCTGTACGGGCATGCCACGTCAATGACAACAGGGCGAGAAGCGGGCACAAACGCACCTCGGGCTCATAATAGCAGAGTAACGTAGCGGCAATGGGTCCCATGCCCTGGCAGTAACCACAATCGTCACAAAGCAAAGAGAACGCGTGGAGGACGTGGAATAGGGATCTTTGACTAAGAACGACCGTCAGCAACCGACGTCACGGAGAAGAGGAATTTCCACGCACCCAAGACCATAGCGCGTCCGGAACATGATATGACCCGTAATCGTGCGCGGGACGTCGAGGTCTATTTGGATGTCGTGTTTCGATGGGAGATCAATGGCGTCCTGTATCGAATTAGAGTGATAGGTTCAGGGAGCAGGCGACGAACGTACTCGATAATCGCGAGCGAGGGTGGCAAGATCCATTCGGTTCTCGCCAACGTACCGTCGGACGAACATTTCCCAAGCTGCAGTGCGCCACCGGTCTGGGATGCCCTTGTACACGCGTTCGCGCAGCTTGGGCTCTTTGCGCTGAGCGACAGACCACATCTGAACGTTGCTACCCTGGTCTCGCGCTTTGGGGACTAGCATGCGGCCCCACTTGGCTATACGCCGCACCTCGGTCTCGGGATTGCTAGCCTCCGTCGGGAGCGCACTGAGAGCGAGTTGTGCAGGCGTCGGCGAACTGCTCGACGCCGGCGTTGACGCGGAGGCGGACAGCTGCTTTGCCAGGGCTGCGGCGGGGACGCGTACGAGGCGGTCGTGTGCAGTATCGACGCGGTAGAAACCGTAGCGGTCGAGGCTGCCCAGCACGGCGAGCTCCTTCTCGTCCAGCTCGCCACCGCGATCCTGTTGTACACCGGACGAGTTCCGGACATCGTCGAGCGACACGCCGAGCCGGGCGCGTGTGCGCTCGATTCCGTCGTCGATGCCGTCGCGTGGGACGCCGGACACTTCTAACTGAGCATATGTGGCACGCACGTGGAAAGAGTCTGGGTCCTCTGATTCTGCGCGGCGTATCGACATCGAGAGTGAGCCTGTGGGTGAACGGTGGGATAGGTGGGATACAGAGGTCGGGGAGGTCGCAATGGACGCATGGGAGAGGTTTGCTGGCGAGAGATAGGCGCCCTGGGGCAGGTGCAGAGGGATGGGCGGCGGGGTGAACGCGCTGGCGCGCAGCGAGCTTGCGTCTGGCGTTGCGCGTCCCGTTGGGGTCGCCCGGCCGTTGTCATGCGCTGCAGACGAGCTCTCGACGGTGGAGGGTGCCCTGTCGGACAGATATGCAAGCTGGATGCTGGCAGCGGACGAGCCGTGTCCGGAATGGGACGGCGTGTGACCCGTGCCAGGTCGCCGCCTGCTGGACGAGCTCGTGCTCGAGCGACCCTGCGGCTGGAACGAGGAGGGCGGCGTCTGCGCGAGCTTGACGGTCTCGTCGTTGTCGAGAGACAGGTCGCCGCCGTACATGGAGTAAATCGTCACCGCGGTCGTCTCGCTGGACGACGGCCTTCTACGCTCGGTGGTCGTGGTGAGCAGCGTGTCAACCGTGTCGGTCTCTATGGACGACTGCGGCGACGGCGACGCTCTTCGACTCGGCGCGGGCTGCGCAAACGACGTCTGGGCGATGGGCGTGGGCGGGACGAGCTCGACGACGGGATGACCCATAGCCGACGGCCCCACGAGTGCCCCAGACGGTGTGGTGGGTGCGCGAAGACTGGCTGTCGTCGTCGCGGGCGGCGTCGAGGACGTGGCGCGTGGATTGTCGAATGCCAAGATCTTTTGGATATTCGGTCGTGGCCGCGACGCATCTTGACTCTGGACCACGACCATCTTCCGTGAGCGACCAGCGGGCTGCATGACTAGAGAGCTCTCCAGCCAAGGTCGACTCCTCAACCTGCTCCCGTCTTCCGGCGACGGCTCCAGCTACGCGCCAAACCTGTGATCAGCCTTCCCGCTACCGTCTTCTCGCTTAGCCTCACCGTTTCATCTCGCAACTGCCCTGAGAATAACATGTCGCAGACACCGTGCTCTACCCTGCCGCACTGCATGTCACCCAGTGTGCCGCGTTTAGACCCCTGAACAGACTTCCTCGACATTACGATCTCTGGACGATCATCTGTTCCGTCCGCATCAGCACTCCATACTCCGTTTTCCCAAACACGGTACGGAGACGGACGTCGTTCACTCAGCAAGGTGCAAGCATTTGGCTTCGTCGTTCAATCACGTGACTGCTGAAGGGGCGTGCTTGCTGTCCTGTTCAGTGTGAGCTCCATGGCCAATTTCCTTCGAATGACCCTTTAAGCTGATACAAGACGCGTTAAGGGCCACATACTGTACGAAGTCCCAAGTGACCGTGCCTCTGCCGTTCCTACCGGATCGGCAGCTTCGAATTCAGAGCACTGTAGTACTTCGCCAGAGTATGAGAACGGACTACGTTGCCCGGGATTAATACTTACAGTAGTAGTGTCTCACGTGAGAGCGGAAGGACCGGACGCGCCGGTATCACGCTTGACCGTATATATGCCAACCACTGCGGCCAGGCGCAGGCCGCCAACCCCTTCCAAACAAGATGTCCGCCTCTCCCTTCTCGCCCGCGTACGCTGCCCAGACGCCCGATGAGCTCTTTGCACTTCTCAACGCAGGACCTCTATTCAACCTCGATGGACTGGTTGCGGTCATAACGGGCGGCGCAAGTGTGAGCGCCGCGGCTATGTACTGTCTTCTGGGCAATCATTGACCGTCATTGCACAGGGGATTGGCTTGATGATCGGCACGACCCTACTCGCGAATGGCGCGGTCGTACACGTCGTAGACCGGTCCAAGGACGACTTGCAGAACGTGCAAACCATCTATAGCGCAAAGGCGGCCGGTAGACTGTTAGTACATGAGGCAGACGTCAGCTTGAAGGTACGGAATGAATGTTCGACGGGCTCCGGTTCTGACCCATTGCTGCACTCAGAGCGAGGCGACTCGGATAGCAGAGGTCATTGCGCAGTCGAGCCCCTATGTCAACGTTCTCTTCAACAACGCCGGGATCGTAAGTTGCCACAGTGATGCCCCGAGTGTCCATTAGACGCTCATGATGCACTCCAGTCCGGAGCAGGTGCCCCCGTGCCGAAAGACACGACTGATCCAAAGGCCTTCGTCGAGGCGATGAACGCGTTGGACGAGAACGCGTTCAACAGCGTCTTCGCCGTCAACACCTTCAGCGCATATTTTTTCGCGGTCGCATTCCTCCCGCTCCTGTGCGCTTCGGCGGAGAACCCAGCCGGGAACCGCTTTCCGCCCCAGATTATCAACACTTGTTCGCTCAATGCATGGTCTAATGACCTAGCGACGAGCTGGGGCAAGTGGCCGTACCAGCTCTCCAAGGGCGCAATTCACCATCTTACCAAGTTGCTTGCGCATGAGCTCATCCCGCTCAAAGTTCGCGTCAACGGCTTCGCTCCCGGACTGTTCGCGACCGGAATGTGGGTGCTTCCTGTGAGCGCCGTGTAGTTTTTCACCACTCTTGCAGGACAAGAAGTTTGGCTGCCAGAACGCCATTAGGTTTCACGGAGACGACGCCTGCGCAGTTCAACGGCGAAAGTGTGATCGGCTACGGTAACGACTTCAAACTCCCCGTGAAGGAGGGCGCAAGGTTTGAAGATCTCAGTGGCCTGGCTCTGATGTTGGTAACGAATCGATTCGTCAATGGGGAGATCGTCCTCATCGACGGCGGTTCGCTGCTGAGACATGTTGCGTACTGAATATAAGCTCGAGCGCCGTCTCAGATCTCAGGTGTTGAATCGTCATTCGTCGTGTATATTCGCTAACGTGGCTGTCGCTACATCACTGCTTCTCGCGATATCCCAGACCGCTCATCCTGAAGGCGACGGCGCGATTCATCGCCGGTATCAGCAACACAAGGCGCAGAACAACATTCCTCACGATGATGCCCCACCAAGTGGCGGGATTCTGCATCGTCTCTATCGTCTCCGCCACTTGAATCACCTGCGCAGCGATCTCCTTGCGCCTGATCGCGTACGTCTCCAGGATGCTGTCCACGTCCGTTGTTAGGGGCGACTGGAAGTGCTTTGCTATGTCTCTTCCTGCTCGAACCGCGTCGCATACGCCCAAGTTCAGTCCTTGACCGCCCGCTGGAGAATGCTGTGTAACTCGCGTCAGATATCTCGTGCTCTGTCAATCACGGCTTCAATCTCACCTTATGTCCAGCGTCTCCCACAAGCACGATGCATCCCCCGTGCGCGCGGAGAAAGAACTTCTCCGCAACGGCTGAAAACGCTTGGTGCCGTGACGTCTCGAACACTCGCGCGATCTGGGGTGGCTTGATACCGTCGCTGCGGTGCGATCCAGGTCCGCGCTTGTCGATGATGCGCTGAAAGTACGCCGCGTCCGGGTTGCGGGGCGGCTCGGGGTCTCCTGGCATAACGACTGTCGCGAACCGGAACATACGCCCTGTCTGCGACTCGGTTTCGGCGTCGGGGAGTGGTACCAGGGCGAGCGGCCCGCCTCGCGTGAGAATCATGACTGCCTCGTCGCGCGATACGTTGGGTGGGAGAGGCTCGGCAAGCGTCAGGTCAGCAAGGACGAACAAGCTCCCGCGACTCGCTCCCTCGGACGCGGCGATCTTCCCTGTGTGAGGGTCAATGTATCTGATTCCAGCCATCGTTCGAATCTGGGGCAGTGCTGTCAATAACCTCCTGCTTTATGGTGCTCGCGCAACGCTAGAACTCACCGTGGACTGCGCTCCATCGGCGCCGACGACATACTTCGTCCTCAACGTCTCTCCGCTCTCCATCTGCAGCTCACAAACGACGTGCGTGTTGTCGACGGCCTCGCGCATCGCGATGACCTTCTTACTGCGAATAACGCGTATTCCAGCCGCCGCCAGTTTCTTGGTGAGGACACGCTCCACGACATGCTGAGGGATGAAGAGACTGAACGGATACTTGGTGATGGACTTCAATGCGGAGAACCTGATGACGCCTATCGCCTGTTCGTTCTGAGATTTCCAGGTTAAGCAGTCGGTGCAGATCCCGGCGGCGACGAGCTCGTCGGCACAACCTAATAGATCGAGGTCCTGGGGCAATCAATGTGTGCAAACCACGCCACTCGCTGCACAACTGACCTCCAGCGTGTTGGGGTGAATTACGGTAGCACGCATGACTATCTGAGCGGCAGGACGTGCGTCGACAATGACGGGGGAAAGACCATTCTGTGCCAACGAAAGGGCGCAGGTGAGACCGGCTGGTCCAGCGCCGACCACGACAACGTCGGCATATGACGGGAGCTGCTGCGGGTCCATGGTGGAGAACTTCAATGCTGCAAGGGGGAGGGGCCAATCTCGCACTTCTTATATGGCATCGTTTTACTTTCTTGGCCGTCATTGAGCTTATGATGCTTTGGCGGCCATATGAGAATTCTAAGAGTCATTGAGACTTCCTCCCTCGTTCAGCTTGCGCCTTGATTGGCTCTGGGTGGAGGATCGACACCTTTGAATGATGAGCCCTGTCCTGTGAACGGTCTCTGACAGGCGTCAAGCAGTCCAGGCGCTCAAATTCAGCTCATCCTTATTACCTGCACTTTCGGTGAAAGGGGCGCGACGTCCCGAAGTCAGCATTCTGCGTCATACGGCCCGGCATGGCAATATTGAACGTTCTGACTAATCCACGGGTGGATGCGGTTGGAAGGTATACTGACAGTTGAAGTTAACGTAAACATTGCATCGCAGGCTCATCGTCTCAGCAAGCACTCGAATACGTAATGCAAATTAATTTAGGATGAGGAAACGACGGGTACATGAAGTATAGTATACAACAACGTGAAAATCCTCCATTGCCAGTGCCGATGTCATCATACAGAAAGAGTACCGCGTACACTGGTAGTAAAGCATTAGTCCACCACTCAGTGCACATGTTCTTCCGCCCTGCGCGAGTCCGGGAAGTCGATTGCAGCATTAGGAAATGCACGTTTCGCGAGCGCCAGAAGCTTGTCGTATTGACTGCGTTTGCGGTAGATCGCATAGCAGACGAATACACGTAAGTGTGGCGACGCGAGGGCATTGATGACCCGCTCTATGTAATCCGCGTCCATCATATGTCGCAGGACGAGCTCTTGTAGTCGGATCTGATTCCCTTTCTCTACAACCGAAGCTCGTAGAGCCTTTTGTGACGCCAGCTTCAGACGAAGGAGTGGTAGTTGGAGGAGCCGACACACCTCGCAGTCCTCGGGGAACCAGTCGATTGCCTCAGTGTTGTCTGGCGGGCAATAGTGCAGGACCTCGAGCTGTCGGAAGACGTCGACGGGGATGCGGTACGCGTCTTGCTCGAGCCAATGTTGGTCGTTGCGCAGCTCGCGAAGGTTGAGAAAGGGGTCGAAGGAGGTGACGACATGGTCTGTCTGAATTCTCCTCACGTGGGGGAAGTGCAGTGAGGGGATATGTGGAAGGTGACATCCAGAGAAGCTCAGGTCTACGAGCGACGGCAAGGCAGCCATGGCTCGTGCGAGCTTCTCTGAGACCGGGTAACTGTTCCCGCTATGTGTCACGCGCACATGCACTTCCAGCGCGACGAGTTTCGGCACACGAGCAAGAATAGCGTCGGCCGCTGCGTCTGTGGTTGCCTCGAGGGCTTTCTGATTTGCATGAGCGTAGGTGAGACCCTCGTAGACGAAGAGCGAGAGCGTCAGGCGGCGTGTGCTATCTCCGAAGGGTGCAGTTAAGAGGTCGCGGTACGTCAGACGGTCGTGGATGGGAAACGCAGGGTAGCGACCGCCAGAATGTCGGACGAGCTGGCCGCCGCGTAGACACACGTGCAGCTCACCGAACGCGACCTCGTCGAGCAGCAGTTGGCGGAAATATCTGGATGTCGACGCAAGCGCGACGCAGTCTTTGTCAGCTGGGCGGGGTAGGGGTCCTACACCGTGCGCCGAGCCCGGGGCTGGTCGGAGGGCGCCGCCGCAGCACGCGTCGCCAGAGTAATAGACGATGGGCTTGCGCAGAGAGTCGACGACGCGCAGCCAGAGCTCTGTGGGCAGCGTCGGCGCGCTCATGACGGCTGGGGACAGAGTTGTACCGCTGGCCGGGCGCGAGCTGTGCGCAGACTTGTTCCGCTCGCCGTGAGTCATGTCGTCCGAGTCGCCGAGGTCCCGCAAGCGCAAGCGCGAAACCCGCGCGCTCGAGGACCACGCCAACCTCGTCCGCGCACTTCGCACTCGCCGCACGCTCGACCTCGCCCACCACCTCGGCGCGCGTCAGGAGCCAGAACAGAGCGAGACTGAGTCCGTCTCCTCAAACGCCAGCGGCGAAAGACGCAACTGGGCGCGCTGGCCCTTGCTCAAAGGCGACGTGCACGTTCCAGAATGGTGTCTCGGCGACGAGGTCGGCGAGATGGTTGGTCGCTTCTTGGAGGCCGACCGCGAGCCCGAAGAGTCTGCAGCTAGGCATCAGGAGGTTTCTGGAGACGTTCCCATGGCCATCGACGCCCTCGAAGCGGGGCCTGCTGCACGCGAGGAAGCTGAACACCCGGTTCCCGACATCCTGGACGAGTCCGACGAAGACGCAGATGATGACGACCATTCTTTCACGTCGTCCGAGCCTCCTCTGCCTCCCGATGTTCTGCGCGACGTCACGGAGTCGACACATATCTATCTTACCCGGCTTTTGCGTACCCTCGCGCTTGCCCGACCAGCGGTCCATAGCATCCTTACTCGCCGTCTCGCTCCTCTGGACTGGGTTTCTGTCCTCGAAATGGCAGGTGCACATGGGCTTGCAGACATCGAGTACGTCTGGTAATGCGTCATTTTTCAGTTCGGTCAGCTGAACTTCGCAACAGAACCATCGGACATGTACGTCAAGTCATGCAGGACATCCATGGACCTCGGCAATTGAGAGGTTTGCTTGAATCCTCCCCTCGTGCAAATTCTCACATGCGCTCACAGTGGTAGAACGCCTGCGATCCCTAGAGGCCCGGCGTGCGCAACTACGGGACTTCGCAACTGCACATGACGAGGTCGAGAATGAGCCTGCAATGCCACGACGACGTGCGGCCGGAGAGGATGAGACTTCAGGTATGTCTGCTCGGATTTCGACACTCGTCGACACTCATGGCTTTCGTAGAGGAGGAAGAAGTGGAAGAAGTCGACGCATTTAGTGATGATGACGAGGAAGACCGTCCTATCCGTTCGCGTGAAGTTATCAGCGATAGTGGTACGAGCTTTCTCCATGCATGCGGCAGTTCAGACATGAAGTGCGCTACAGAGGAATCAGGGTTGACGGACCGCAACTCGCCACCGCTCAAGTCCCGTGGAGTTGGCGACGACAGCGGTACGCCGGCACATCCTGAACTCTTCTCAATGCCGATTCTGATGCTGATTCTGATGCTTATCCTAGACAACACATTGCCAGCAGTACTGCATGGGCAACGGCAGGCCACAGATCGTCTATCCCGCACGTCCAGCGCGGTCGGCTCAAGTATGTGTCCTGTATAGAAACCTTACGATTGAATAACCGGCTACTTTTCTAGTGCATAGCGACAACGACGAGAACATCATGATTGCACCAGCGCGTCCACGCGAATTAAAACGCCGCGTCAGCGCTCGTTTGGCTAGAGGGGCATCACGGACGACAGGAGACGCAGAATCTTCCCAGGCGACGACTCCCGCTCCCACTCCTAGCGCTCCAGCGTCGGCAGAGGATGAAGACGAACCCTGGGATGCGGACGATCCGCTGATGCTGGGATGGCGTAGGCCCGCCTTCGAAGTGGATGCCGCATTCACCGTTCCGAGGGCCGCACGTCCGAAGCGGCGTGAAAATTCGACTGCGCAACGGCGAAGCCTCAGTCGCGCGCGGAGCAGGGACGCGTGACCGAGAATCCCCACAACGACTTAACTTCGTCTCAAGCTATGGAACCAAGCCAGCTCATCGACGCCTTACTCGGCTCCCCATCTCACGCAGCCGCCTACCCATGTTGCTGGCTTTTTTGTGCGACAGCTGTGCTGAACATGCAGTACCTTTTGGCTGGGACCAGCGACTCCAACGTTAACCTGGGGATCTGGAAAGCCGAGCTTTCTCCATGCACGGGGCGATCCTCGTTCAGGAACAACGTCCGCCCGTGATTTTCAAATACCCTTTTGGGTTTTTGGCGTCGAGTACGTAACGGCGAAGCCGCGGCCATTTGCGTCACACTCCCTTCTACTCCCGTCCCCCCGTTCCCGGCGTGCGACCGTCTCCGGCTGCTTCTACAAACACCACACCCCGCATTGTTGCATGCCGGTGGAGCTTTTATCCCTGGGATAATATAAAGTGTCGGCACCAGGAACAAGGAGGATTTCCCCCTTTCGTCAGTCTCCAGACTCCATGGGTCTCCCAGCGGGTGTGTACAGAGCCGACCACGTTGGTTCATGGCTGCGCCCTGCTGCTGTGCTCGCTGCCAGGCAGCAGGCAGCGAGTGGCGAGATCAGTCCAGCGCAGCTGCGCGATGTTGAGGATCAGTGGGTCGAGGACGTCGCCAGGAAGCAGATCGTCAACGGCTTGTTGTCGGTCACGGATGGCGAGTTTCGGCGCGCGTATTTCCATCTCGACTTCCTCGAGCAGCTCGACGGCGTTAGCGTGACGCGCAAGATTCAGCATGGCTCGCCGCCCGTGCTGAGCGTAACCAGCAAGCTCGCGCACACGCACCCGATACAGGTCGACGACTTTGCGTTTCTCCAGCGCGCACTGGCGAAAGTCGCCCCGGAGAGTCGCGCAACGATCAAGGTCGCGATACCGTCCCCGACGATGGTGCACTTCCGCGGCGGTCGTGCAAGCATCGACATCGTTTCGTATCCCGACCTCGACGACTTCTTCGCCGATTTGGCTGAGGTATACCAGAAGGAGCTCGACTCGCTGTACAAGGCGGGTTGCCGCTTCGTACAGCTGGACGACACGAATCTCGCATACCTGTGCGATCCCAGAATGCGCGAGCAGGCGGAGGCACGGAACGAAGATCTGCGGACGCTCCCTAAGAAGTACGCGGAGCTCATCAATGCCGCAATCTCGAAGCGCCCAAGCGACATGACTATCGGTATCCATCTCTGTCGCGGCAACTACCAGTCGCAGTGGTTCGCGTCGGGAGGGTACGAACCTGTGGCGGAAGTGCTGTTCAAGGAGCTCAACGTCGATGTTTACTACCTCGAGTACGACGACGCTCGTTCAGGCGACTTCTCGCCGCTGCGGTACTTGCCTGACAACAAGACGGTCGTTCTGGGGCTGATGTCCTCGAAAAAGAACGCACCAGACGACAAGCAAGCAATCGTGCAGCGCCTGCGCGACGCCGCCGCCGTCTGTCCCCGTGGCCTCGACCAGCTCTGTCTGAGCCATCAGTGCGGCTTCTCGTCGACTGTCGAGGGAAACAGGCTCAGCGAGGAGGAGCAGTGGACCAAAATCCGGCTAGAAGTCGAGGTCGCGCGGGAGGTATGGGGCGAGGACCTGTCACAGTGAGCGCATTAAGTTCTGGAGGTGTACACACGGATGGAGTGATACCCTTCTATACCTCTTTTTTTTCGCGGATCTTTATAAACAACCTGCGCAACTCGAGGTGCATTCTCCGTTGTGCATGCACCGTGACAGCTCTCCAGCAGAAGCTCTTCCATGGAGCTCGGACCAATGCGAGACGTTGCTGTTCTTAGGGTTCATACGCAGGCTATACTGATGCAAAGAACTCCTCGACCGCTGGCTAGTGCTGACGTGCGAAGCCGACGGCGAACGGGCGGGTGTCAGTCGGTTTGTAGAAGAGTATGCCAAGCTGCATGTAGGTTCGGTGTGCAATGTAGCCATCAAATGCACGTACGAAGCCTACATGTGCGTTTGAATCCCAGGTCTTGCTGGGCAATGTAAGCTTACATGTCTTGTTCGAAACCGGGGATGTAACGCTACATTCTTGATCTTTCCAAGGCCCATCTCTACATAGTCAGTAAAGCGGACGCGCTCAAGACAAAGGTCGGCAAAAGTCAACTCGACGGGGAGTCGAACAATTGACCTCAAGAACCAAAGTCTCAAGAGCTATTCCGTTACACTAACAAGTCATAGAGAACGAGACAAACTGGGTCAATATGTAGCGTTGTAGCCCTGCGTTCTCACAATGCCCCAGTACTTATCCCGGTCATTACGGCCGAATGTTGTGCAACTGTCAAACTAGCCGGCAGGCACGGTTCCTGCGTGTGCAAACCGCATTTGGCTCGTCAACATCAAACATGCGTCGACGTCGCGGACAACGACGCCGACGAAAATCCTTGCTTTCCGCCTCAATTATCGCCGCAAAAAATCTAAAATAACCCCATTCGAATGCCTCACGCCAGCTCTACGCGCCTGTGTAGGTTACTAGGGCATTGAATGGAAATACGAAGTAATAGAAGGGGCAGGGCGTACCGAGGAGCTCCGATCTTGGCCTTCTGCGTGAGTATCGCGTGTGCAGGGGCAATTGGAGGTAGTATGAGCTGTAGGGAGAGTGTTGCGAGGGTATGGAGAGGTGTAGGGGCGTGGAGGATGGACGGTGAGTCTGCGGCGCACGGGTGTCCGTCCAGGTCAGTACCAGCACGTGCTGAGCGCACAAACGCCGGGGAACAGCTTATGAGCGCTCAGAGAGATATATCAGTGCGTTATAGATGGTGTAGGGGCAGCGGAACGGCGTACTGTGAGTGTGCACTACCGCGGGCTGAAAGGGATGCGATCTTTGTGAATCCCCGATATTACGCTTAGCAGCGCGGGTTGGTGTATGTCTGAAAGGGATATATTCGATTAGTGTGGCACGCTAGAGCGCAGGAGGGGCGTACAGGGTTGAATCGCCTGTCGGCTGGTGGTCGGGATGGCCAGGGTGCCTCCCCATATCCTACAGAGCTCTCCTACTCCGTACAACGCTTCAGGAGGGTATAATAGAGGTGGGCCCTGGCGGGCGACGCGTTTTGGGGGTTGTTGGGGGCCTGGTTCGCGTAGAGTTTTCGCTGTGGTAGCTACGGTCCAGCACCCACTCCAGGATGCCCAGGACGCGGACAGAGCAACAGCACTGACGCGAGCGAGTGTATAGGGTAGTAGTAATGCATCTGTGAGAGTGACATAGTCAGATACGCGCGGGGCGAGCGTACGCGAGACGTACCTGCGACTGCGGTACCAGCGTGCACTCGAAAAACGGCCTTACAGGCCGAGCACGGACACATGGTCGCTATAGGCGCATAAAAGAAAAGTTTACCTGCGAATTTGAAGCGGTCAGCTATCGTGCTCGGCGGGTGGATGAGTGGGTGCGCGCGCCCTGCAACAGGGCGTGCACCACCCACTGCGCGCGAACGGACGCACCTTGGCTCGCCTTCAACGCGCGAATAGTATATTATAGCACGCATGTGAGCGCACGCGGGCTGCGAGGCCTGTCTGCTGCACGACTGGGTCGTGGAAAAGGTGCGCGCGCGCGAGCAGACCGGGTACGCGACTGGCAACAACGGACGGTACAGACGATAGTTCGCGCGCACACGCTGTGCGATGAGGTCTGGGAGGTATATGGAGTCGGCCTGAAGTTGCGCGAGACCGTTCCTAGCCGCGTTCGTGGAGAAGTCGTCGTGATGGTGGGTGAACGAGGTTAAGATGCGCAACGTCCCGAATGGTGCACCACGCTCCCCCTAGGGAATCTCACTCTCTGACACTTATCGAGAAGTCATTTGGAGTGCCATAGGTCATGTAAATAGCGTTAGACTCATTGCTGGACCACGACATGGCGTGGTGTAACCTGTCGTGTCGTGGTCACCCTCTCGACCTTTACTCACCTTTCACCGCCGTTTCTATCAGTTCTCACCGGCGTCCAGTGCATGTATTATGCACAAGAGCTATATATAAGACTTTATAGAGACTGCTGTACCGAATAGAGTCCTCCAGCTCTCAGGCTACCCTGCCTCGTCCATCTGGTGTGAATCAACCGTTTCCATGTGAATTCTGCAGTCCACTGAGGCCCTGCACTGCTCTCTACAAATGATCAGACCAGGAATAGTATAGGAAGTACGCTTATGGGGCTGAATCTCCGTCTGGGCTGTCATATACGCTCTTATGCTGGCTGTAGCCCGTACAGCACGCAACTTCCCTAAGTAGAACATAGCGTCAAAACAGCTAAGGCAATACCTCTCATACCCTGTCCATCTACCAATATACGCTTGTACTCGATATATACAGCCTCACAAAGCCCGAGATGTACCGGAAAGGAGAGAATTCGCTGTTTCAGTGTCGCCGATACGGAGTGCCATTACTTTTATTATGAGCCTGTGCACCTTGAGACTCCATATATGGTCTTAAGGCGCTACCGTTAGGTGATTCTGCCACTGAGATAGGTGGGAGTCAAGAAGGAGGAGAGTTAATTCAGCGTATAACTTGAATACGCCGGGACGGATTCCCCAGCTCTGGGTTATTACAATACACTGCGGGGTACTATAAGTACTCATTGCAGACTATCTAGCCCCATAGACGAGCCCCTGGAGTGGCGGGGAGGTGAGAAATTGCGGCGGTTTACGGTGCGGGCATGTGCGGCGATAGTACTGCTATTCCCGGGCGATTGCACGATTGCTCTTCATAGATGGATTATTGAACAGTTCCGCTATTCATCCTCATGCGACACTGACAGGTGCAGCAAGAACGGCGGGACGGGCGGGATATGCATCCGGAACGGGGCAGCCGAATCGGGCGGCCGGACGTGATGCGGATTGCTGAAAAATCCAAACACCGGAAGCATATCCCGAGACCCTGATCCTGCTTTCCGTGCCTGCCAGGTCCCATCGAGCGTGCAAGTTCCGATCTGGACGTTCCCCAAGGACCCTGAGATATGACCACGAGGGCCCTGACACCTCTCGGCGCTTTCCCACCGCAGGATAACCGGCTGGAAAATAAATATTTATTTTCCCGGAACGGGCCCAAATTATTTATTCCCGGTCCCGCGCGTAAGCGAGACCCTATGCATGGCCCAGTTACGATCTGGAATGTAGCCTTACATTTCCAGTTCGAAACTGGACTTGTAACGTTACATGCCCCAGCAAGACGTGCGTTTCAGCCGCACATGTAACGTTCCCTACGTGTATTTTGAAGCCTACATTGTACAGATATGGCTGGCTGCATGGGAATCAAAGTCGGTCCTTGTGGACTATGTAAGGCTCCTAACACATGCACTCACTTTCATTATTGCAGCGTAGACAGCGTCAGCCGTGCTGGCCCATCCAAAGCGACGACGACCCTGAGAATAAGCAGCCTAGAAACGACGTCAGCTTGTCGCTCGACGTTTGGTAGATATAACGAGAACGAGCAGATTAAACAGCTGTATACATCGTAGTTAGCAGCTAAGTGTCCCGAACTACCCACCACCGTTTGCACAAAAATAAATCGAGGTCAAAAACACAACTTTTGCCAGATTTCTGAGTGATGAGAGAAGAAAAAGAAGAGAGATGAAGACTGAGATGAGAGGAGCAGACCTGAACGCGGTGCAACGAAGCTTGCGCGCTTTGCGATCAAGCTTGCTTCCGGGAGGATCAAACCTGCACGCCTTTTGATCAGACTTGCCGCGCGTTTGATCAAACCTGCTCAAGTGAGGTTCAGTTCTGCTCGCGAGGCAATCAAACTTTTGTGCAGTGTGCTCGGATATGCAGACAAGGTGATTGGGTTTCCAGCGTGAGTCTGCGCCGCGGATCTAGACGGAGACGGATTTGACTCCGGGAGACGCGCATCTCGGAAGTCCCGAGCTGAGCGTATCAACGTGTCCCGCACTCGCGCTGCACAGTGGGTGCACTAAAGGTATATGGGCGTGCAGCCCATGGTATTGGGACTATATATATGTGCTCAGATAAGACATACATCTGTTCAACAAAAAGACGTCTTGTAGTTACAAGGCGTTGTTTGGGCCCGGAGATAAGGCTTGATGCGGCCGATGCGGCCAAAGGGCAGAGACAAGTATATTTCCGCCCAGTTCCGAGGTTCCCAGATTAGAACTTTGTCTGCAATCCTGAGCAGACTGCTCACAAGTCTGATTGCCTTCCAAGCAGAATTGAACCTTGCTCGAGCAGGTTTGATCAAACGCGAGCAAGTTTGATCAAACGCGTTGCAGGTTTGATTCCTCGGGAGCAAGCTTGATCGTGAAGCGTGCAAGCTTGGTCGCGTCAAGTCCAAGTCTGATCATCTCATCTTGTGCTCTCTTCTCACTCGGAAATTAGGCAAAAGCTGCGTTTTTGACCTCAATTATTATTTGTGCAAACGGAGGTAGATACCGAACATTGAGCGTGGTTGCCAGATTAACGTTCAACGCACATCATAAAGACGGCACAGACAAGCCAGCCTTCCTCGGATATCTGCTTCCTAACC
>KV425966.1:71242-144042 GCA_001632375.1 Exidia glandulosa HHB12029
GTCAGTCGGTTTGTAGAAGAGTATGCCAAGCTGCATGTAGGTTCGGTGTGCAATGTAGCCATCAAATGCACGTACGAAGCCTACATGTGCGTTTGAATCCCAGGTCTTGCTGGGCAATGTAAGCTTACATGTCTTGTTCGAAACCGGGGATGTAACGCTACATTCTTGATCTTTCCAAGGCCCATCTCTACATAGTCAGTAAAGCGGACGCGCTCAAGACAAAGGTCGGCAAAAGTCAACTCGACGGGGAGTCGAACAATTGACCTCAAGAACCAAAGTCTCAAGAGCTATTCCGTTACACTAACAAGTCATAGAGAACGAGACAAACTGGGTCAATATGTAGCGTTGTAGCCCTGCGTTCTCACAATGCCCCAGTACTTATCCCGGTCATTACGGCCGAATGTTGTGCAACTGTCAAACTAGCCGGCAGGCACGGTTCCTGCGTGTGCAAACCGCATTTGGCTCGTCAACATCAAACATGCGTCGACGTCGCGGACAACGACGCCGACGAAAATCCTTGCTTTCCGCCTCAATTATCGCCGCAAAAAATCTAAAATAACCCCATTCGAATGCCTCACGCCAGCTCTACGCGCCTGTGTAGGTTACTAGGGCATTGAATGGAAATACGAAGTAATAGAAGGGGCAGGGCGTACCGAGGAGCTCCGATCTTGGCCTTCTGCGTGAGTATCGCGTGTGCAGGGGCAATTGGAGGTAGTATGAGCTGTAGGGAGAGTGTTGCGAGGGTATGGAGAGGTGTAGGGGCGTGGAGGATGGACGGTGAGTCTGCGGCGCACGGGTGTCCGTCCAGGTCAGTACCAGCACGTGCTGAGCGCACAAACGCCGGGGAACAGCTTATGAGCGCTCAGAGAGATATATCAGTGCGTTATAGATGGTGTAGGGGCAGCGGAACGGCGTACTGTGAGTGTGCACTACCGCGGGCTGAAAGGGATGCGATCTTTGTGAATCCCCGATATTACGCTTAGCAGCGCGGGTTGGTGTATGTCTGAAAGGGATATATTCGATTAGTGTGGCACGCTAGAGCGCAGGAGGGGCGTACAGGGTTGAATCGCCTGTCGGCTGGTGGTCGGGATGGCCAGGGTGCCTCCCCATATCCTACAGAGCTCTCCTACTCCGTACAACGCTTCAGGAGGGTATAATAGAGGTGGGCCCTGGCGGGCGACGCGTTTTGGGGGTTGTTGGGGGCCTGGTTCGCGTAGAGTTTTCGCTGTGGTAGCTACGGTCCAGCACCCACTCCAGGATGCCCAGGACGCGGACAGAGCAACAGCACTGACGCGAGCGAGTGTATAGGGTAGTAGTAATGCATCTGTGAGAGTGACATAGTCAGATACGCGCGGGGCGAGCGTACGCGAGACGTACCTGCGACTGCGGTACCAGCGTGCACTCGAAAAACGGCCTTACAGGCCGAGCACGGACACATGGTCGCTATAGGCGCATAAAAGAAAAGTTTACCTGCGAATTTGAAGCGGTCAGCTATCGTGCTCGGCGGGTGGATGAGTGGGTGCGCGCGCCCTGCAACAGGGCGTGCACCACCCACTGCGCGCGAACGGACGCACCTTGGCTC
This sequence comes from Exidia glandulosa HHB12029, assembly GCA_001632375.1. Lineage (NCBI taxonomy): Eukaryota > Fungi > Basidiomycota > Agaricomycetes > Auriculariales > Exidiaceae > Exidia > Exidia glandulosa. The sequence goes on from KV425966.1 coordinate 72,825, forward strand.
GCCTTCAACGCGCGAATAGTATATTATAGCACGCATGTGAGCGCACGCGGGCTGCGAGGCCTGTCTGCTGCACGACTGGGTCGTGGAAAAGGTGCGCGCGCGCGAGCAGACCGGGTACGCGACTGGCAACAACGGACGGTACAGACGATAGTTCGCGCGCACACGCTGTGCGATGAGGTCTGGGAGGTATATGGAGTCGGCCTGAAGTTGCGCGAGACCGTTCCTAGCCGCGTTCGTGGAGAAGTCGTCGTGATGGTGGGTGAACGAGGTTAAGATGCGCAACGTCCCGAATGGTGCACCACGCTCCCCCTAGGGAATCTCACTCTCTGACACTTATCGAGAAGTCATTTGGAGTGCCATAGGTCATGTAAATAGCGTTAGACTCATTGCTGGACCACGACATGGCGTGGTGTAACCTGTCGTGTCGTGGTCACCCTCTCGACCTTTACTCACCTTTCACCGCCGTTTCTATCAGTTCTCACCGGCGTCCAGTGCATGTATTATGCACAAGAGCTATATATAAGACTTTATAGAGACTGCTGTACCGAATAGAGTCCTCCAGCTCTCAGGCTACCCTGCCTCGTCCATCTGGTGTGAATCAACCGTTTCCATGTGAATTCTGCAGTCCACTGAGGCCCTGCACTGCTCTCTACAAATGATCAGACCAGGAATAGTATAGGAAGTACGCTTATGGGGCTGAATCTCCGTCTGGGCTGTCATATACGCTCTTATGCTGGCTGTAGCCCGTACAGCACGCAACTTCCCTAAGTAGAACATAGCGTCAAAACAGCTAAGGCAATACCTCTCATACCCTGTCCATCTACCAATATACGCTTGTACTCGATATATACAGCCTCACAAAGCCCGAGATGTACCGGAAAGGAGAGAATTCGCTGTTTCAGTGTCGCCGATACGGAGTGCCATTACTTTTATTATGAGCCTGTGCACCTTGAGACTCCATATATGGTCTTAAGGCGCTACCGTTAGGTGATTCTGCCACTGAGATAGGTGGGAGTCAAGAAGGAGGAGAGTTAATTCAGCGTATAACTTGAATACGCCGGGACGGATTCCCCAGCTCTGGGTTATTACAATACACTGCGGGGTACTATAAGTACTCATTGCAGACTATCTAGCCCCATAGACGAGCCCCTGGAGTGGCGGGGAGGTGAGAAATTGCGGCGGTTTACGGTGCGGGCATGTGCGGCGATAGTACTGCTATTCCCGGGCGATTGCACGATTGCTCTTCATAGATGGATTATTGAACAGTTCCGCTATTCATCCTCATGCGACACTGACAGGTGCAGCAAGAACGGCGGGACGGGCGGGATATGCATCCGGAACGGGGCAGCCGAATCGGGCGGCCGGACGTGATGCGGATTGCTGAAAAATCCAAACACCGGAAGCATATCCCGAGACCCTGATCCTGCTTTCCGTGCCTGCCAGGTCCCATCGAGCGTGCAAGTTCCGATCTGGACGTTCCCCAAGGACCCTGAGATATGACCACGAGGGCCCTGACACCTCTCGGCGCTTTCCCACCGCAGGATAACCGGCTGGAAAATAAATATTTATTTTCCCGGAACGGGCCCAAATTATTTATTCCCGGTCCCGCGCGTAAGCGAGACCCTATGCATGGCCCAGTTACGATCTGGAATGTAGCCTTACATTTCCAGTTCGAAACTGGACTTGTAACGTTACATGCCCCAGCAAGACGTGCGTTTCAGCCGCACATGTAACGTTCCCTACGTGTATTTTGAAGCCTACATTGTACAGATATGGCTGGCTGCATGGGAATCAAAGTCGGTCCTTGTGGACTATGTAAGGCTCCTAACACATGCACTCACTTTCATTATTGCAGCGTAGACAGCGTCAGCCGTGCTGGCCCATCCAAAGCGACGACGACCCTGAGAATAAGCAGCCTAGAAACGACGTCAGCTTGTCGCTCGACGTTTGGTAGATATAACGAGAACGAGCAGATTAAACAGCTGTATACATCGTAGTTAGCAGCTAAGTGTCCCGAACTACCCACCACCGTTTGCACAAAAATAAATCGAGGTCAAAAACACAACTTTTGCCAGATTTCTGAGTGATGAGAGAAGAAAAAGAAGAGAGATGAAGACTGAGATGAGAGGAGCAGACCTGAACGCGGTGCAACGAAGCTTGCGCGCTTTGCGATCAAGCTTGCTTCCGGGAGGATCAAACCTGCACGCCTTTTGATCAGACTTGCCGCGCGTTTGATCAAACCTGCTCAAGTGAGGTTCAGTTCTGCTCGCGAGGCAATCAAACTTTTGTGCAGTGTGCTCGGATATGCAGACAAGGTGATTGGGTTTCCAGCGTGAGTCTGCGCCGCGGATCTAGACGGAGACGGATTTGACTCCGGGAGACGCGCATCTCGGAAGTCCCGAGCTGAGCGTATCAACGTGTCCCGCACTCGCGCTGCACAGTGGGTGCACTAAAGGTATATGGGCGTGCAGCCCATGGTATTGGGACTATATATATGTGCTCAGATAAGACATACATCTGTTCAACAAAAAGACGTCTTGTAGTTACAAGGCGTTGTTTGGGCCCGGAGATAAGGCTTGATGCGGCCGATGCGGCCAAAGGGCAGAGACAAGTATATTTCCGCCCAGTTCCGAGGTTCCCAGATTAGAACTTTGTCTGCAATCCTGAGCAGACTGCTCACAAGTCTGATTGCCTTCCAAGCAGAATTGAACCTTGCTCGAGCAGGTTTGATCAAACGCGAGCAAGTTTGATCAAACGCGTTGCAGGTTTGATTCCTCGGGAGCAAGCTTGATCGTGAAGCGTGCAAGCTTGGTCGCGTCAAGTCCAAGTCTGATCATCTCATCTTGTGCTCTCTTCTCACTCGGAAATTAGGCAAAAGCTGCGTTTTTGACCTCAATTATTATTTGTGCAAACGGAGGTAGATACCGAACATTGAGCGTGGTTGCCAGATTAACGTTCAACGCACATCATAAAGACGGCACAGACAAGCCAGCCTTCCTCGGATATCTGCTTCCTAACCGAAGATAGTAAGCCCAGATTCGGACAGCGTCTCGACAGCACCGGTTTCATAGATAGGGACCGCAACCTGACGAAGGCGTAGGAGGATCCAGGACGGGCAGACGCAGTGCAGAACGCGCAGTGGTCTGATATGTATAGCGAGTCGGCCGATCTGCAACGAGACGAATTCGACGCGGAGGAACACGCCAACGGTAGGAAGTGTACATTGGATTGCAACAATCCAGAGATCTCATCTCACTGCTCGATCTTGAACACAATCCTCTCGCCGCTGACCTGTATGGAGGCGTCAGTTTTACTGAAGCGCGCATTACTTCTACGTGCCTTGCCGAGCCTCATCTCCTCAAAGGCACCCGCGATACTCTCCAACCCTCCAACGACGCGCACCGGGACAGGCGTAATCTTCCCTTCCTCGAGAAGTTGCGATAAGACCTTGACAATCTTCTTCCCGAGCTCGTAGTGCGCGGGGATAGCGGGTAGCTGAATCGGTGTCTCGAAAGCCTGTAGTACGTCCACCGTTGTCTCAGCGTGTACATGGACGACGAACATATTACACACTTTACCGTTCAGCGTGTACGCCCCACTCGGTACATAGGCAACCTCCTTGGTCCACTTGATGTCCTCCTTCTGCAGCGGACGCGGGGTGATCACGCTCAACACTCCACCTTCGTCGCTCAGCGCCTCGACAACGATAGGAAGATGTTCCGGGGAGATCTCGCATATCCCAGCGCTCGTGAGGCGGTTCTTGGTGAACTCTCGGATGCGCTGCGCGACGTCCGGAGAACGGTAATCGATGACTTCGGATGCGCCGAGGGACTTGAGACGCTCGGTGTGCTTGAGCGAAGCGGTCGTGATAACACGAAGGCCGGAGAGGTGGGCGATCTGGATGAGCCATTGTCCGACGCCCGTTGCTCCGCTCCACACGAGGAACTTCGCCCAGCAACCGTCAGCGTCAGCAAAGGAGGATAAGAAGACTCAGAACTCACGTATTGCGAAAAGTCGCCCGGCTTCTCCGGAGAGGGCAGGTTCTGACTCTGCCAAAGCATTTGACCCGTCGTAACGGCAGCCACACCCTGTCCCGCTGCCACTTCCAACTTCATGTTCTCGGGCACGTTGATGATAAGATTCGCATCTACGACGACGTACTCTGCGAACGCTCCGTTCGGGTAAGGCGCCGACGGGTTCGCTATAAAGGAACGTGATTAGTGACGGAAAGACAGGGAAAGGAATGGAAGGGACGTACACCCATGCACAAAGCCGAATAACTTCTGTCCAATCCGCACACCCTCGACACCAGGGCCGAACTCGACGATCGTACCCGCGTAGTCGCACCCCGAAACCGTACCAACGACTTTCGGCGCCAACTGAGGCGAGTATGCGTGTTTCCCTAGGTGTACCCTTCGCGTAAGAAACAGGCTCTGACATGATGAGGGAAGGTAGGACGTACAGTCTGTAGGGTTCAAGCCTGCATACGCGACCTTGACAAGTACTTCGCCTTTGCCGGGAACGGGCTTTGGGACATCATCGCGGACGGCCACTTGGCCTTGTCCAATAACGAGTAGAGCGCGCATCGTGGCCATTGATACAACTTGTCGTTTTCTCTGAGTTCGTATTCTGGAGTTCTCGTAGACGATGAGCATTTACCCACACATATACCGAGCGGACGCGTCACCCACCGGCCCAATACCTAGTCCCGAAACCGCGTAAATGTTGAAGGCAAGAGAAGTAACCCGCCCTGCTCCTAGAAATCATATATGCTTCGACAAGACGTTAGTCATGCTGATAAACCTACTTACGAACGGAGCTGCAGCAAAATACTCGCTGATAAAGCATCACGAATCCGTCGTCGCATGCCAGAACCGCCCGAAAGCACCGGACCCATACGAATAATTTGCGCAGCCTGTCGCGGCCGTCTTTGGTGTCCAAAGGGTGATGAAACGCAGGACAAGCAGAACAGTGCTGCGGAACGGAACTCAGCGCCAGCGTATGCGCCGACGGGGAATCTGACGCGTAAAGAGAGGTGCCACACGCCGGAGTCGACGAATACGGCGGACGTCCCGTCCAAGAAATAAACCAGACGTACGAGCCTGCAATGGTAAGGAAAAGTAACAGGATTACCGCGCTGCCCTGTTGGTAGACGCTCGAGTATGTGCAGCGCTTACGCAGCGTTGAACAGAGTGGAGAGCATTGGCATGGGCCAAAGTTCTGGCTTGGTCGTACGAAGGAAGAGGCAAAGAGACCAGTCGTAGGACGCGTGGATAGCCCTCTTGTAAACAATGAGCCATTGATCAAAGAGAGTAGCATGAGTTAACGGTTGACCCATGGAAACAGCCCGGAGTAACAGATTCAGTCCGAACGGCTTTGGATGCAGTAAGACATTTGGCCCAAGGTTGCTAGGAAGGTCGAAGAGGCCACAGACATAATTGGGTCGATGTATAACCAGTCCCACCGATAGAATGGGCGCGAGTGAGGTAAGAAGTCAAGAGGCATTCGGCTGAGTCCGCAACTCGTCCTCTCCTACTTAGTACTTCAACATGCCAAACAGCCTGATCTATGTTGGATGGCATGCCCTCTGACTGACTCGTGCCGTCGCCGTCTGCCTCGCGCCCGGCGACGCACGCGTCGACGCCGAAGACGTCCAACTCGCCATCACGCGCGCCGAGGAGCAAGGAAGTCCGTCGGCTCGAGACTCTGCTATCTGCGCTACGTGCGCACAACGCTGGCTCTACCAAGTATCCTAAAGGCGGCTGCTTTCGTCTTGCCGCGTATACTGGTGGACACCAGCGTCGATATGGGACTGACGCACGGCGCTCGCACCCGCTCTCGATGAGGAACGCGAAGCTCAGCGTCTGCGGGACGAGGCGCACGCCAGATCTGGCGCTTTCCCCACGCTTCCTCTACATGGACATGCAACATCGCCGCCTCCACCGCCGCCTGTTGTCCTCCCTGCGACGCAGCAAAACCATGAAATAGTGTCGCTGGGTGGCGCGAAAAAAAGGGAAGGGAAAGGTCACGATATCGCCATACACTTCCCATCCCGCGTCTTCTTCGAGCTCGTGCTTCAACAGGGCGAAAGACGAAGAGGACGTTGACGATGGGCTGCCCCGCGTACCAGTACCGCCTAGCGAGCCGCCGTGCGCGCGAAAGGCGGATGGACGTCGGTTGGAAGACAGAAGACCCGGCGCGGACGGCACGTTTTATGTTCCCGTCATGATTGCGGAGGAGCAATGGACCAAAATTCGGCTAGAAGTCGAAGTCGTGCGGGAGGTATGGGGCGAGGACCTGTCATAGTGAGGGCATTAGGTACTGGAGGTGTACATACGGATGGAGTTGATACCCTTGTACACCTCTTTTTTCGCGGATCTTTATAAACAACCTGCGCAACCCGAGGCGCATTCTCCGTTGTGGATGCGCAGCTTCCAGCTGAAGCTCTTCCATAGTGCTCGGAGCCATGCGAAACGTTGCTGTGATTAATATTAGGGTTATACAGTAGGCTATACTGATGCTAAGAACTCCTCGACCGCTGGCCAGTGCTGACGTGCGAAGCCAGTCTCAAGCCACACGCCACGCTCCTGCTCAGGGATCGCAGGCCCGTCCTTGGCGAATACGATGGACCAGTTTCTCCGCATCATACCAACCTCTGCGGCATCTCCTGCAGCGAAGAGAACTCGTCCTGCGGCATCCGTACGTTCAATGTTTGGTGCGAGAGCCGCAGTGAAGTCGAGTGACGTATAGTCCGCGGCCATCCAGTTCGTCACGTAATAGCCAGTGCCCCTGATCTTGAAGTTGAGCACCCAACGCTGTTTCTCATATGCCCTTCGAGATGTGCTGATATTTGCCGCCACCTCCGAGGGGGAGTCCAGTTGCTGAACAGCCGTTCGATGCATGATGGCGAGGCTGGCGAGAGACGCGCCACGAATGTCGGAGACGGGGGTAGGGGCCGTGTTGTGACTCAAGACAGCGCAGCCGATGAAGCCATCCTTTTCCACCGCGGACTGAAGAGCTGGAACCCGGCCTCGGGCATTCGCGGAGAAAGCGAGGGCGAACGGGCGGGTATCAGTCGGCTTGTAGAAGAGTGTGCCCAGCTGCATGGGAGTCAAAGTCGGTCCTTGCGTACTATGTAATGCTCCTGATATATGCACTCACCTTCATCATAACAGCGGAGACAGCGTCAGCCGTGCTGACCCATCCGTCTACTCCTCGAGATGCGAGCTCCGACTTGGCAGCCGCCTTCACGGCTTCAAGTTTAGCAAGAGGGATGAAGATAATACGCGTCTCCTCGTCTGGGAGCTTCACGACCTCTATCGCGTACTTCGCGTAGAAGCGTACGAGAGCCAGTTTAGACGCAACGCGGACGCGCGTGCCTCTAGCGATGTCGCTGCCGTATTCGCCTTGCACGTCTCTGAGTGGATCGACATCGAAATCGAGGAGAGGTGGAACAGTCTCTTTGCGGCCTGCTAGCACTGTGCACCATGCACTGAAGATGTTCTTGAATCCCATAGCATCAGTGAGGATGTGGGGTACGCTGAGCGAGATGAGCGTAACGTCGCGGAAGACTACGACAGAGGCTTGAAGAATAGGGTCGTCCAGGCGCTTTGGGTCGGTAAGGAGCTCCTTCACGACGCGTCGCGCAAAACGAGGAGGGCGATAGCGACCAATCCCGTCGGCCAAAGCTGGATGCAGCGAGACAGACGCAGTCCTAGAGGGCAAGATCCCGGCGTCGCTCGCGGACTTGTCTTCGCGACGTTCGTCCCACAGAAACGCGGGCCTCTCTGCGGAGAAGCGCTTCGGGATGTGAAACTCGAAGCCGTGCTACAACAGTACCAGTTACCCCACCGCATCCGACATGGAAAGCAGCATGTAATCGGCGCACCTGCTTCGAGCGTTTAAGACGTGCACCCAACTTTCTCCACCCTCCAAGCTCTGTGAGCTCCTCCAGCGCGCCTTTGAGAACGTCGGGCTGCAGCTGGCCGCTGACAACCACGTCCATGAAGTACATTATGTCGAGAGCAGTAGTAATCTGACTAAAGAATGGGACGGGAACGACGAGGTCGCCCATGGTGGGATGAGGCATCGAAAGAGAAAGAGGAAGAGGATAGGATAGGATAGGATAGGATAGGATAAAGTAAGACGAAAAGTTCCCCCATGGAGAACCCCCGCTCCGTGTGGAAACGGTCAGCGCCAAGCGCTTATCATCAAATTCGGCGTGCACGTGATAGTCCTGGATTGCGATCGTGGATCCCCGTGAGAATTTATGCGATTACTCAGCAGCACGTGCACTCTAGAGCTCGAGTGCCGGACAGGGTGGCAGGCGGGCTACAATGTAAGTCGTCGTATTGAGATGGGCGTGCTTCAACCAGAACAGCAACGCGCTGAGCGATTCGTTCGACATCGGGATCGCTCAGTGAAGGCAAACTGATCAACCCATTTCTCTGCGCCTCATCAACTAGCTGTAACATCATGATCCTGTAGTCAAAAGCGAACTCACGAACTGGAAAAAGAGGGCGACGTGCGGCGTACCTTTGCGTCCCCGAACGCTGTTCGCGCCTTATCCTCGCGGGCACGAGTCCACCGGACCGGCAATGGCAACGGAGAGCTGGCGTCTAGCGTGAAAGGCACCAGGTATGGCGTAGAGACGGCATTGCCACGATTCTGGAGGTACTGTTGTGACTTTGAGCCATCGCTCTGTATACGTCGTTGCCGCTGCAATCGAACGACGAGTATGACAGCGGAAGAGTCAAAAGGATGCGATGCCGCCAATGATCCCACCAAGAAGTGAGCCAGATACAGGAGGATACGAAGTGGAACTTGAACTTCTCGTGTTGCTGCCAGGGTTGCGACGGTGGCCGCTAGCATGCCGGCGTCATCCTGAATGAGGATTGTAGTAAGTTATGCACTGCCGCCTCCGCGGAGTCCGCCATCACGGAAGTCCGGACTGTAACTCACCTTGGAAGGAGAAGGAAAAGCTATCGTCAACGGTGCTGGTGACCCGCGTCGCGTCGCCGAGCTCGCAAGAATTGTTGATCGGACCGCCGCCTGTCGCGTCGAACGAGCGCAGCTCAAAGATACCAGGCCTCCGCGCGCCGGTATACGAAATGCGCGGGTCGTCGCAGGGAACGGTCAGGGCCGTCGACAAATATAAAAATAAGAGAAGGTCTGTATGCCGGTGATGAGAACGAGCATAAGCTCAGTATTCGGGGAACGTACAGAAGGTGGCAAGCATCGGTAGAGTCGCAAAGATAAAGTTCGCAAAAAGAGACGGAATGCACTGATAATCCACCACCCGACGGCGGTTACGTGGGCCTTTACATAAATGCCCGCAGGGGAAGAGTGTATGCTCGAGGAACTGGTGCGCAAGATGTGTTCGAGATCAATGCAAGGAGTCGAATTCGGCAGTGCTATGCAAGGGATGCGGGCATGGAGAGATTGTTGCTGTACACAGGGATGAGAGCGCGATAGCGATTCCACAGCTGCGGCGGGGATTTCTTCGTCGTACACGTTGCGCGCGCTCCAGGCGGCGCCAGTACACAACCATTAATCAAAATACTAACGTGGAGTGAAAAGCGAAAGCAATGGGAGTGGGCGGCGCGTCTAGTCCTCGTTCATTGACAGATAATCGTCATCTTCGTCGTCGAAATCGGCAAGGAAGCTCGCAGGAGCCGCGCGCCGATAGGGGTGGTCGGCGTATTCGTATGACGGGCGCTGGGCGCGCTTGGGCGGGCTGTTGGGCGATGCGAACGGCGCGACGAGCGTGTTGTGCAGTTGCGCGGCGGAGAGATTGCGCGCTGCCTCGGAGACGTGCGGGAGGACCGTCGCGGCGTAGGAGAGCCCGTCGCGGTTGTGCGGTGCGAGAGGCTCGCGCGGCGGCGGGGATGGAGTGCGCTCTAGCGTCAGGAACGAGTGGTTTGACAGCGTTGACGGCGCGGGCGAGACCGGAGGTTGCGGGACGGGCATGTTAGGCGCCGGTTTCGCACGCGGCGGCAGGAACACAAGGCGCGGTCTGCGCGCGAGTCAGTACGGCGCAGGGAGAAGAGATCGAGACATACCGCTCAAGCTTGGGGGCCTGGGCTGGGACCCGCCGTACGGGATGGTCGCTGGGGCGCGACGGCGACCTGAGCAGGCGCGAGAACGCCTGGGCTGCTGCGCGCGACGGCGAGCGCAGGAGGCTGATGGGGCTGGTGCTGCCCTCAACGGTGATGGAGGAGCGTCGCCGCCGGTGGATCTGGCCGGACCGCGTGCTGGAGTGCACAGGCTCGATGATGGCTGGCGGTTGGAGCACGCTGGGCGCTGCAGGGTGGGCGTGGAACATGAGGCCCTGTGAGAACAGTCTCGAGTAGCCGTCCGTCATCGCGCTCGTCGACGACCAAGTCCAGCGCGCACAAGCCACGAGGCGGCAGAACCGGGCGCAGGTTCAAGGTGCACAATCGGAACCAGTAACGGGACCTGACGCGACACAAGACTCCGCTGCTTGTCTTCACACCGTCACACCCGTTATCTCCGTCAACCGTCGGCGGACGTACTTCTTCAGGTTACACTACAGCCTCCAAGCTTCGCGAGCAGGAAGTCGACGATCGCTCCCATATCGGACAATTCGGACATGTACAGCATGGCAGTTGGCCGACGACTCCGGCGCGCGCAACCTGAAGATCTTGCCTGTTCCCGCCAGCTATCAGCAGCTATCTGCTCATGAATGCGGTCATCGAGCAGCGTGGATTCAAATGAGCTGCTCCCAGGGTCTTCTGGCTGGAGCGAGGGAGGCGTACGGTTGTTTAGCGCATCTGCACCGTTGCGATCCATTTCGGCGGCGCCAAACTGAGTGGACGTCGTGCGCGGCGGTCGCGAACGAAGATCGCTGTGGCTGCAGCAGTCCTACTTAATTCGTCACGGCACCGTCTCCCGTTCCTGCGACTCCCAATATCGTCGATTCTCAGGTATCGAAGTCTCCAAGACTCGTGGACACGAGACACTGACCCTTAGCACTAAAACTCCTGCAATCTAGTTCATTCCTGTGCTCTGACGGGTATGACGCTCTGTCATGCTGGTCTGTCTCAATCCGGAACGGCCGCCAATCGAACCTCGAGGCTGGAGTTTGCGGTTCGAGCTCGTCGCTCTGATGTTCCAGGTCGTCATGTGCGCATCCCCTTGCCGGCTTTATGTTGCATTTGCCGTCTATTCTGCGCTGTCCGATCGCGACCCCGGGCTGACAAGACGGCTGGCGCACAAAGCTCCATTGAGAGCCGCGGAATCGGGACTATGGCAGATACATCGCGCCCATCTGGGAGCGGCGCATCTCGAACTTCTTGCAGAGTTGCGTTCGCGCTTGATGGGGAACGTGCGACGATCCTTTACAATGCTACTTCTGGTTCTAATGCGCCTGGTTTACCCCCGAGCCCGTCATTCCGTGGTGGCATTGTTTGAGTTCGAGGCTGCACTCAAAAGGCGTCGCGCCGGGTGCTCTGGTTGCCCACCGCTTACCCATGGTCATCCACTCGTTCTCCAACATCATACGCCGCCATCGCAGCGGCGGCGACCTGCACGCCCAAGCGCAGGCACAGACACAGCCCAGGTCGCCTGGCTTCATCGCTCGCTCGGTCCAGAAGACGCGGTCGCTGTTCAGCACTACCGACGCGCCGTCGCGGTGGTCCAAAGAGTGCGAAAACGTTCCCTGGTGCAGGGCACACCGCTAACGCCCAAGTCGACTTGCAGTGCTCCACAGGGCCCTGAAGTTCCGTTTGTCGTCCAGCGACGCCTGCCGCGGCCTGCTCTGGACCTGGACATCGTCTTTGCGGCCATCTCATCGCGTTCTGAGAGCCCAAGCACGTAAGGTTATTACTCAGAATTCCGGTCACTCGCTGACTTTGTCATACAGCTACTCTCAGGACTCGCTGCGGACGCCAGACAAGAGCACGTTCTCCGACGGCGCCCTCGGTCGCGACACGCTTTCTTCCCCGCAGCAATCCCTCTACCCAAGACATTCCTTCCTCTGCATATCAGAGTCTGAGTGCGTATATTCGTTCCTGTTTCGCAGCATGTCCCGCTTACATCCACTGCGCTAGCCATGCACCAAACGATACATACTGCGAGCTGCCCCTCACCCCTCCAAACAAGAAACACGTGTCAATCCCACGTGCCTCTCAGCTCGCAGATAAAACGAGAGCCGCACTCGAGCGCATGAGGTCATCCCTTCGCAAATCCTCACGTTCTTCGCCCACCGCTCGTCCGCCTAAACCTGCATCGATGGGAGATAGCAACCCGCCGACAGTCCCACGTTTGACGCTCTACAATGGAAAGGAGCGCGAGCCTCCATTGTTCAGTCAGTTCCCAGACGCGTTCCTGAGTCAACCGCCACTTGGTGCGCAATGGCTGGAACCGCTAGACGTCGCGCCGCGGTGTCTTGATGCCAGCCGCCTCTCCGCCGTACACCATGGCCATCCGCGCCCGCTCTCCTGGCCGTCAATTCTCCCGCACTGCCTCGACCACATGCCGGGCACGTCCGAAAGCGTCCTGGACTTCCGTACAGCCGCGGACTTGGTTCGCGACTACGACGTGCCCGCACTCCAGTGTGACGACGAGGACGACGCTGATGACGAGGACGAAGACGATGAGGCGCTTGTCACACCGCATCGCGATCGCCCGCCAACGCCGTTTGGACTCGAGTTTGCGCTGCGCTCCGCGTGGTCAGATTCTGAGTCCGAATTCGTCAACGTCGACGCAGACTTGGACGTGGACGCGTCAGCATGCAGCGCAATGGACGACTCAGCGCACAACAACCTGCTCGTCTTCCCGTCTGCGTCCGCCAAGGAAAACTGTTCCCTCGTGTCACTCTCGCTGTGGCCCAGCCCGCCCGGCTCGCCGACCTTCTCTGAGCAGTTCGCCGTCGGTCGCACCGTATTCCCCTACCCTGCCCCATCTACACCGACCCGGACGCGCCGCCTCGCGCGCTCGCCTTCTCCGCTGTTCTACTCCGAGGATCCAGAAAGTCCTTCATTGCGCACAGCGCGCAACCGCCGCGAAACGATGGCACGTCTCGAAGGGCGCATCGCCGCTAACCGAACGTAGTTCGGCTTGCATTCAGTATCCCCCACCCATTCGCACCGTATTGCTTCCAAAACCCCCCTGCTGTCCTTTGACATTGCTGTACCAGGTTCCGCCATCCTGACTTTCCTTGGCTGACTAATGGCTCTATCGTTTAGGCCTCACTTAAGTAGCTCTCACTCTGTCTCTCTCTCTCCGTCGCTGGCGTATTCGCCACCAATAGCAATCAATGCCGCATTTCCTGTTACCGAGAACGAGGGGCAAACGCGTGCTTACACAATGATCGTCCGGGAGCGAACAGGAGGTAATTGGGGTCTTCAGTGTGATTCGCGCAACGTGTTAGTTCGGGTCATCCTGCCTCGTCCCCGGTATGTAAACCTTCGTACCGCGTCATCGGTCCTCAACGCGATCTTATCGATCCCATTGCTGCCTATCTCGGGTTTTATCTAATCAGATCAGGTGTTTGCGGAGCCTGATGGAATTTGCTACGTCCAATATTCTTCGACGTCTAAGTATATCACAGGTGTCAGGGAGCCGCGTGAGTCGATGTGGCGCTCTATACGCATTGAGCTAGTCAGATTTAGTTCTCTCGATGGATGCCGTATGTATAGTTTCAAAATGTGTATTATTTTTCTTGGTGTTGTTCTACGGGTGGCGGAGTGTAAGTTTGCTCCCGATCGCGGTTCCTGCACTTCGCCGCAACGGCATGCTTACCTCTAGCTTACGTATCCCGCTCTCCTTGCGTCAGGCAAACGGGACAGTCGGCGAACATGAGCGACCGCCACTCGCCCGACGGTTTCGAATGCCCTACATTTCTCGTTGGTCCACCGGTCCACCGGCTCTTCACCACCCGTAGGAGACTTTGGGCGGCCCGTGCTCTTGGGACACCTGCCGCTGTGCAGGATCACTGGAGGCGACCAATGTGGTGCAATGAAGGCGTGCAAAGCGCTCTGAAGCTGTAGCGTTACCTTTGGACTGGGCTGCGCAGTGCGCGTCCGAAGGGCTGGGGTTTGTGTCTTGCCGTCGCATCTCTCTGCGACGAGTGATCCCGGCAACTGGTACCACGTTACCGCGGCTCGCTCCCTCTTCTTAACCGGGCGGCACTCGCGCAGAACGCGCTTGGCATCCAAAGAGCTGTCTGCTCTTTAACTATCGCACGTCGCTGTGTGTTTGGGCGCACGACTCTCACGCCGTAGACGTACTTTGGACTGTCCTGGCGCCATGGTCTCAGCCACATCTACCCTGACTTCGTTGCCAAGCGATCTGGAGAGCATTGGTTCCTGCGCGAAGGCGCCCGAGATAGACAACAACGACCCGTTGGGCTTGCGGACCAAAGTCGTCTCTGACGAACAGCTGGTAACGCTGCGCTCTAAAGGCAGGGCTGGAAGGCGGCTTGCTTCATTCTACCGTGGCCAGAACAAGGTTTGTTTCGTCCCACCACCTGTGTGCCCGCCCGCTGCGACTCATCGCCACGACCGGTCCACCAGCGCATACGACAGATAACGCAGCCCGTGGACAAGCAGGCAACTGAGGCACAGGAACGCGAAGATGCTTCCCGGTTACCTGTGAGTTGCCGCCCCGAAGGCGCTCGCAGCTGGGCTCATGTCCGGCCTAGGTGCGAATAGCAGTTTGGGCCAGCCTCGTGGCCAATATGTCGTTGTGCATATTGCAATGTGCGTTATGCGTTTCTCTCCTTGCGGTCGTTCATATTCTCAACATTTGTTCAGTATATGCGGCGCTGAGCTCTAGATCCATATCTTTAATCGCCAGTGCGTAACGCCGAGGCTGTGGTCTCGATCCTCTGACCCTTTGAGGCTGACTGTCTGCAGCCGCTGTCGATAGCGTCTTTGACATTGGCAGCAACGTGATCTTACTCTGGGTACATCGGAGGGCGCAGAATCTCAACACCCGACGATGGCCAGCAGGAGGAGCGCGGCTGGAGACCGTTGGAAACGCTGTATATGGTGCGTGACTGTGTCGTGAGGGTTTGCACCGACTGAATCCGTTGCAGGATCTCTGTACGTATTCGCTGGTCACTCTGGATACTCATTCATCGTGCTTCCAGTATGTCAGCAGTCAATCTGATAGTAGTCGTCGAGAGCGTCCATCTCCTCGTAGAGAAATACGCGGAAGGCAAGCTGATGAAGCTTCACATACCGTCCCTCGTCGCTGTGGCCGCGGCGCTCGGTACAGTCAATTCTATAGACCTTTGTCGCAGGCTTATGCTAGTCTATCAGGTGCCAAGATGCTGTTATTCCTGTATTGCCTGCCCCTTCGACGAGCCTCCAGCCAGATCGCGATGTTGTGGGAGGATCATCGCAATGACATCTTCATAAACGGGTTCGGTACGTGGGTGCGATATGGATCGTTTTCATCTTGTAACACTTATCACAGGTCTGTTGATGAGTGCGGGTGGGAGCAAGCTCATTTGGTGTCAGTGGTCTATTCCTTCACTCGATCACGCTCTCACATTTCCACAGTTTTGGATCCCTTGGGTGGTGCTATTGTGCGTCGCGGTGCCGGACCGTCAGCTAACGTACTGAATCGTTTGCTGCGAAGATCGGATGCGGCGTAATCGTGACGTGGACGTGCACGATTTACGGGCTATATAGAACGCTGGCCGGTGCTGCTCCCTCGCCGGCTGAAGTGGACACTATCATCTACCATGCGACGACTTCATCGACTCTGATTCGGAAGTTTCGATCATTCAAGGTCTATCATGTGCGTAAATCCACCATTCTGTTGGTATGAATATGGCTGACTGCGCGAATAGAACGGCGAGGTACAGTGATGTGATGCCTATACTGGCCATTCTGCTAACGTCGACTCCGCATGACGCAGGACTACACGGTCGAGATACACGCTACAGTTTCGCCTGAAACTTCAGTCGCAGAAGCGCACATGTCTGCGTCGGAGTTGCGACATAGACTAGAGAAGTTGCCTCGCGTCGACTCTGTCCTGATCGTTTTGGAACCAGACGTGCCGAGTCCGTGCGCGCAGCTGCCGCACAGTCATTCTCTGGTTATGCCCTCTGACTGTAAAGAAAAGTTCGATGTATCGTAGCACGTGGCTTGTGGGTCATGTACGTGTTTCGTGTCAAACCGAGACAAGTCATACGATGGTTCAGACCGATGGGCAGTCCAACCCCAAATCCCGAAGTCACACACGTAGCCAGTCTCGACCTGTACGACCATGCCCATATAAGCTATGCGAGATTCGAATACTTCTCTCCATCCACACAGCACTCTTCTATCCAGCAAATCTCGAGCCCAATCTCCCTCTACCGCATCCAATCAACCCAGCACTATGAAGTTCCCTACCACTCCCGTTCTTCTGGCGTCCATCGCGCTCGCTCCCCCCGCGCTCGCGGCTCCTATCAATGCGGTTCCCTCTCCCGATCCTTCTGCGCACTCGCCGGCGATTGCGCGTGTACGGATGCTGGGTTCTCCTGCCATACGCGAGGGCTCGGGCTGCCGTCGTTCCATTCGTACGTCTTCCATCACCCGAATGGTAAAGATGGATGCTTACCTGTTTTGTTACCCAGCTCTCTACACGAAGCGCGACGTCCCTGCAGCTGTGGCCACTGCCAGTGCGACCCTGCTGCCTCCGGCCGCACACGGACTGGGATTCGATATCCCCGCACCGATCTTTCAGACAGTCGGTACGCCAATTTCTGAGCTGCTTCCAGAAGCAATGCTGACTGGTTATTGTTCTAGACGATGTCAATTCCGTGCTCAGCGACCCCACACAGATTGAGCAGGCCGTAGAGAGTGCTATTTCGAGCGTAACCGACGTCGCCGGCGACGTTACTCCTACCATCAAGTCTATGACTGGATCCGCGAGCGCGACTGCATCTTCCCTCCCTCTGTCAACCATCGAGTCTACGCTCGACGGTGCAGAGAATGAGGTCGAAGATCTCGTCGGCGAGGACCTCACCCCCAAAATCCCGTCATCGGCGTCGGCGCCAAAGTCTGCACCGTCCAACATCGTCGACCAGTTACTCGGAAAGAACTCCAGGCGCCACCAGCGCCAGCATCATGGTCATGTCCAGCCCGATATGGAAGCCGCTCGCGCCGCCGACATGCTGTTCTCTGCTCCACGTAACGCGCCGACATCCGTTGTCTCCACAGCAGCAATGCCAGTCGGTACTGCAACGGACAAGATCTCGGCTCTCATAGGCATTGCGCAGCCGATAGTCACAGCCGCACCGTCCAGCGCGACCGAGCACCTCAAGTCTGCGGCGACAGCGATGTGGACGCCTCCAGCAGCTCTCGGCCCCGCAAAGCACCACTTCAACCCCATGGAGGATTCTGCGCCGTTCAGTGTGGTCCCCGCATCCCTCGAGCGACCTGGATGGGTGTACGCCGACGGCATATCTCAGGGAGGAGACTTCGGGGCGCAGACAGTCTCTCAGAGCTCTTTCCCGTCTCATTCTGTGTCGAGTGCCAGCTCCTCTGCGACCAACAAGCCCCAGTAGTGTCTCATAGCCTTGTTGTAGATATCCAAAAACATGCGCGCTGGTCGCTGAATATGACTTCGAGTAATCATCTGGAAGGAAGGAAAGGAGTGACGCCGGAGCCAAACAGGGCCAAATCAGTTTCGTGAAGCGGGCCAGCCAGCAGCCAGCGCACTCGACTTTCCCAGTCCTCCAGCGCCGCTGTTTCTTTCTCTTTCGTGCTCGCTGGGCCATGACCTCGGCGACTGTAAACGTGCGCCGCGCGGGTTGCGCGATATTTCGGTCTGCTGAACCGTCGCCGCTCCAGGTTTTCCGGTACACGGCGCTGCTGTCTGGCGTCGTGTATGGCATCGTGCACAAGCGGACGCTGCAGGCTGAATACGACGCGAAAAAGTCGCACCATAAGGAGCATCGACGAGAGCAGCTTATAGAAGAGGCCAAGCGCGCCTGGGCCGCGAAGCAGGCCTCGTCCAAGTCGGACGGTGCGCACGACCGTTCGCCCACGACCCACTGACTGAACTCCACGCAGTAATAACGGACCCGGAAGACCCGAAATTCGACTTGGAGAAGCTCATCGCGAAGTGGGAGCGCGAGACGCAATAGACGCACGCTTCTCGCCGCGGTCGCTCTTCATCCAACCCGTTCGCTCGCTACCCTTGCATTGCAATTGTATAGACTTGGCCTCATGCTCATCGTCTGGTCTGCGCCGGTGTTGGCCAATAACTTGGCGCTGCGTCAGCGAAGATGCTCTACGTACGCCTTCGTCGTCCTCGTCGCCTTCGTCGTTCACGTGTCATGTGATTATGCGTGCCGCCGCTCCGTGTCCCAGGCCTAGAGGGGTGTGCAACTGAAGGTTTCCCGTCACGGTGGTTCCTCGATGCAGAGCCAGCTGCCAATCTCACATTTGTCTGGAGTAATCGGTCGAGGGAGCTGCACGTGCGGTCAACACTTCAATGTGCGTCTGCGTCACAGCGACGACATTGTTAGTGCTCTTGTGCCCGTCTCACGCGTTCCACGATGAGGTTGGAGTGAGATTAATCAGTCTTGGTAGTGCCACGTCTCTGATCCCAGTCCTAAGAGAAACGGTGCACGGACGACGACGGCGTGAATTTAGACGTGGGAGTAATGCCACTACTGGAAATAGTTGCACACAAAGATATGAATATGTACAAGCAGGGAGTCGCTCCTGTAGTCACAACTCGAATGGCCCTGCCGCGCAGTTGACGCCGTCTGTATCATTGTCAACATATACCTGTCGACATGGCATGTCCCACACTGTCAAGTCCATACGGACCTCCTCGGGAAAGAAATACCCAACGTCGCCCCGAGAGTTGACTCCCTCGTCGCTGACCACGGCGTAAAGCCGCCGGTCTCGAAGAGAACCAAGCAGCTCCGAGATCTTGTCGGGGTACTCGCCCATTGCCACGATTCCGAAGAGGCGCAAGACGACCTTCACGATACGCTCCCTCGCGAAGATGGCGCGGAAGATGTCGAGATATTGGGTTTCGTCGTAGAAGTCCGTGGAATGGATAACGTCCGCCATCTTGTGATATAGAGCGAAGTGCGAGAGAACAGGTAGTAAATCGAGAATAGACGAAACCATGTCGGCAGCTGATGGAGCGAGGACCCATCCACTCGACGGGATCGAGCTATCTGGAAACCAAACGATCAGATGCGTTACAGCCTGCAGAGCACGGGGAGGAAGCGCCGAGATGTCGCTCGGCCACCAGAATGTCGCGTCGAACGAGCGAGGAGCAAAATCCGGGGAGTCGGAGAGTGCACGGAATAAGCTGCCCGGGATTTGCACAGTACGAAGGCGCGCTGGGACGAGCGCTGAGACGAACGCTTCGGTTGCATCGTCAGAGAGAAAATTATCCAGGATGTGCAGGTCCTGCACGTCGCCAAGCACGGGCTCGTTGTGGCCGTTAAACTGGCAGTACTTTAAGAAGTCGACCATACGTTCGAGCTCGCCAGGTATCAAAACCGTCCTCTGAAAAAGGACCGGCCTCAGGACGGTGTAAAACGATCTCGAAAGTGCGAGCAAGTTGGTCGCCCAGCGCACTCGACCTTCGCGCAGACCGCAGAGTACGGCGTATGTGAGGACGTGGTAGACGAGCTCGAGCGGCAGCATCGGGAGACTCATGGGAGGAAGAGAGTCGGACTTGGAGCGTCCCCCGCGCTCTCTCCTCGCCACGGTGAACATAGCGTCGTCGTCGTCGCACACGGCGCTCGAGAAGTTCTCGCTGACGACATCGTCGAGATCTCGCCCGACGATGCGATCTACAAGTACGACCAAGAAGAGAACAGAAGGATCAACAATATCGCGCCGTGGCGCAACGAGTACGCACAGCCAATTCGCTCTATTGCCTGACTTAGAGCTTATAAAACTTCGTGCACAGTCCAAATTATTTCAAAAGCTGTAAGATATCCGCCGTCGCGCTCATATAGATGGTCAGTCAGTGCTCTTTGTGCACGCGTACTACGATGGGGTCAGAGTGACAGTGATTAGTCTTGGTAGTGCCACTTCCCAAATCCCAGTCACAAGAGAACGGTGCACGGACGACGACGGCGTAAATTTAAACGCGGGAGAAATGCCACTACTGGGAGATAGGTGCACACAAAGATGTGGATATGTACAAGCAGGGGACGCTCTTGTAGTCACGACCCAGATGGCCCTTCCCTGCAGTTGACACCGTCTGGGTCGTTATCGACATACACCTGTCGACATGGCATGTCCCACACTGTGAAATCCATACGAGCCTCATAGAACAAGTAATACCCCATGTCGTCGGTCATGTCGCTGAAGTCGCTGACCACGGTGTAAAGCCGATGGTCCTGAAGAGAACGAAGTAACTTGGAGATTTTGTCCGGGTTCGTGCCCATCGCCACGAGTCCGATGAGGCGCACGACGACCTTCACGACATGCTTCCTCGATAATATGGCGCGGAAGATGTCGAGATATTTGGTTTCGTCGTAGAAGTCCGTGAAATGCTTCCCGCGAGGGATAGCCCCGCAATCCATGCAGTGATGTAGAGCGAAGTGCGAGAGAGCAGGTAGTAATCCGAGAATAGACGAAATCTTGTCGGCAGCTGATAGATCGAGGATCCATGGAAACCTTGGAGTCGAGATATCCGGAAACCGAACGATCATATGTGTTACGCTCTGCAGAGCACGGGGAGGAAGAGCCAAGATGTCGCTCGGCCACCAGAATGTCGCGTCGAATGAGCGAGGAGCAAAATCTGGAGAGTCGGAGAGTGCACGGAATACGGAGTCCGGGACTCGCACAGTATGAAGGCGGGCTGGGATGAGCGCTGAGACGAACACCTTGGCTGCTTCGTCAGTGAGGCGATCCTCCAGGATATGCAGCTCCCGCACGTCGCCAAGCACGGACTCCTTGCGGCCATTAAGCTGGCAGTACTTTAAGAAGTCGAACATAGGTTCGAGCTCCTCAGGCATCAGCACAGTCCTCTGAAAAAGGACCGGCCTCATGACGGTGTAACACGATCTCGAGATTGCGAGCAAGTTGGCCGCCCAGCGCACTCGACCTTCGCGCAGACCGCAGAGCACGGCGTGTGTGAGGACGTGGTAGACGAGCTCGAGCGGCAGCATCGAGAAACTCATCGGAGGAGGAGGTCAACGTCCGAGTCGGACTTAGAGCGTCCCGCCGGGCTCTCTCCTCGCCACCGTGAACATGGCGTCGTCGTCGTCGCACACGGCGCTCCAGACGTTCTCGCTGACGAACGACATCGTCGAGATCTCGCCCGACGATGCGATCTACAAGTACGACCAGGAAGAGAATAGAAGGATCAACAATCTCGCCCCGTGGCGCAACGAGTACGCACAGTCAAATTCGCTCTATTGCCTGACTTGGAGCTTATAATACTTGGCGTATAGTCCAAATTACTTCAAAAGCTGTAAGATATCCGCCGTCGCGCTCATAAAGATGGTACGCGTCCATCGGGCTCGGGGTCGCCACATTGAACCGACTCCACTTGCAGGTCATCCATGCGCGTTCTGGCGTCCCGCACGAGATCATGGGCCTCATGCAGGGCAAGGTCGTCGACCGCTCCTTGGTCATCATGGATTCCTTCGCCCTGCCTGTCCAGGGCACGGAAACGCGCGTCAACGCGGCGAACGAGGCGAACGAGTACATGGTCCAGTACATTTCCGACGGCGAGAAGGTCTCGCGCCTCGAAAACGCCATTGGCTGGTACCACTCCCACCCTGGCTACGGCTGCTGGCTCTCTGGCATCGACGTCAACACCCAGTTGACGAACCAGAAGTACCAGGACCCGTTCGTCGCTGTTGTCGTACGTTAACAGTGCCCCACATACAAGTATGAACTGACAGCATGTCAAGATTGACCCCAACCGCACCATCTCGGCGGGCAAGGTCGACATTGGCGCCTTCCGTACCTTCCCGGAGGACTACAAGCCTGCAGGCGGCGGCGGCTCCGAGTACCAATCCATCCCGCTCAGCAAGATCGAGGACTTTGGTGTGCACGCGAACCAGTACTACCAGCTCGAGCTCGAGATCTTTTCGTCCAGCTTGGACAAGGAGCTTCTCGGCCTCTTGTGGAACAAGTACTGGGTCAACACGCTCAGCCAAAGCCCGCTCATCTCGGTCCGTATACCTCGTGCCCCTAGTGGCGTGTCGCTGACTTCGGTCCTTTCAGAACCGGGAGTACGCTGTGTCCCAACTTTCGGACCTGCAAGCGAAGCTGTCCAAGGCGGCCTCGTCCGTGTCGAGCTCCCGGGCCCAACTGCCGAGCACGGATAACCTGCCGGCTTCTGGCAAGAGCAAAGTACGTCTACATAGCTACAAAGTATCTGATTAACTCATACTGGCATAGGAGAAGGAGAAGGAGACGAAAGTAGACGACAAGAAGAAGAAGGCGGATGAGTCGCAGCTGAGCAAGGGCGTGAAGGACAGCAGCAAGATCGCGTCCGAAGCACAGCACGGGTTGATCTCGCAGGTGCTCAAGGACATCATCTTCTCGACACGTCCTGGCCAGCAGGCGTCGCTGGACACGCTCGTAGGGACGGCGGCTGCGACGGAGGACACGGCGATGGTTCTCTCCTAGATCTCTTCTCTGCTCCAACTGCTTTCCCACTCGCATGTACTGACTCGTCTCGCTATCAAATCCCAATCCAATCGTACCCCGTTTCGCTGCGCCTGTCAATCCATTTCGCATTGGTAGGGCCGGCGCTCCGAAGTGAGATCGATTGTCGTGCAAACAGTTCTTTCAACTCGTCCCGATGCCAGCCTGCCAGGACCCCCATATAAAACGGTGCTGGCGCGTGGCTCCGCGTTGTCTCCAACAGCCCCAAGCATGGACATGGCGTCCGTCGACGGGGCGCAGCATGTGACGCGCAAGTACCAGGAGGAGATGCTGAACGAGAGCGTCAAGCGCAACATCATCGTCGTGCTCGACACCGGCTCGGGCAAGACGCTCATCGCTGCGCTCAGGCTCAAGCTTGAGGTCGAGCGCCAGGCGTCTCTGGGCACGCGCAAAGTCTCGTGGTTCCTCGTGCCTACGGTGCGTTGACTTCGGCGACGACGAGCGGGCGCTTACCGCCACAAACTCGAAGGTCGCGCTGTGCCAGCAACAGAGCGACGTGCTCAAGAAGATCCTGCCCTGCGGCGTGGACTACATCTCGGGCGGCAAGGAGCCCGACAAGTGGACCAACCCTGCGCTCTGGCGGCAGATCGTGACCGTGAACCAGGTTATCGTGTCCACCCACCAGGTCCTCCTCGACGCCCTCAGACACGCATATCTCAACCTCGGCCGCGACATAGGCCTGCTCATATTCGACGAAGCACATCATGCGCTCAGAGGTCACCCCTACAACCGCATAATGCGCGAATTCTACGACCCCTTGCCTGCGGGCGAGAGACCGCATATTCTCGGGCTCACGGCTAGCCCGATGAATGTCGAGTACGTTGATAGATATGTTGGTTGTGCAGACGCTGACGATGCTGGCAGAATTCTCGAGCAGAATCTTATGTGTCGCGCTTTGACGACGCAGCAGAACGAGGAGGAGCTCAAGACCTTCGTCTTCCCGCCCACCTTCAAGCATGTCGTCTACCGCTACGCATCTGGCAACCAACTCACTCCATCGCTTCGCTCATTGGAAACTGTGTATAACGACCTCGAGATCAACGACGATCCGTTCGTTCGCAAGCTGCGTCGCGACCTTAACCAGCCAGGTCTCGACGAGCTCGAGCGGCAGCGCATAGAGGTGCGTCTTGCCAAGGCAGTGCGCAAGAAGAACACCGTCACGCACGAGACGATGAAGAAGCTACTCTCTTCGGCGCGCGATACGTTCTTTGAGCTCGGACCCTGGGCGACGGACTGGTTCATCGCGCACTCGGTCGACAAGCTGCGCAGGCCAATCGATGCGTCGCAGGAGTTCTCGTTCTTCGAGTCCAAGCGCAGCACGGAGGAGACTCGGTATCTCCGCGAGGTTCTGGGCGAAGTCTACGTCGCGCGTCCTGCGGAAACTCCAGAAGCTGTCGCCGAGGGCCTTGCACCCCAGACAGAGGCACTCATACGCGTGCTTCTGGAGGAGAAGGAGACGGCGCAGACGAATGGAGATCCGTACTCGGGCATCATATTCGTCACTCTTCGCACGGCCGCACTGCTCCTCGCCAAGGTCATATCGCTGCACCCGGCGACGCGCGATAAGTTCCGCGTTGGTCATCTTGTCGGATGGTCAAACGACGAACGTAGGCGCAACGTGCTTGACCTTCTCGTCGGCGCTGGCAGCGAGCAGGAGCAGGAGCACACGCTGGAGAACTTCCGCTCGGGCGAATTAGATCTACTCGTCGCTACCAGTGTGCTCGAAGAAGGCGTCGACGTGCCGATATGCGGGAGTATCGTGCGCTTCAACCCGCCGCCGAACATCACGAGCTGGGTGCAGAGCCGCGGTCGCGCAAGGGCGCAAAGAAGCTCGTTCGTCGTCATGTTCTCCGACCTTGCACGAGGCGACGAGACGGTGGAGAAGTGGCAGCGACTTGAAGACGATATGAACGCCAAGTACAAGGCCGCTATGCGCGAGCGCGCGGTGGGCGAGCCGCAGAAGGAGGGTAATCAGCGGCACTTCAAGGTCGAGGAGACTGGGTATGCAACTCTTCCTTCCCTGTTCGCCATCGCTGCAAGAACTGACACGTTGAGTAGCGCACTGCTAACGCTGGACAATGCGACGTCGCACATCTCGCATTTCTGCGACAAGCTTCCACACTCTGCGTATGCACGCATGGTCCCGATATACGACGTCTTTCCACCCGATGGGTTCATGGAGCCAGTGGCCTCTGGGCAGCACCTGCCGCCTCTCAAGACGGAGAGTAAACTATTTGGCTGCACCCTGACGCTGCCGAACGTTGTGCCCCGCGAACTGCGCAAGTTCGAGACGCCTATGATCCACCTCTCGGAGAAGGCTGCGAAGCGCCAAGTCGCGTTCGAGGCGTACCAAAGACTCTTCCATGCTGGACTTGTCAATCCGAATCTGCTGCCTCTGAGGCCCGCCGACGACCCCGAGCTCAAGGCAATGACAGGCCCCTCGGAGAAGCGCCAGAGCATGGCGGCCGTGGTCTCTCAGATGGATGCCTGGAAGTTTGTCTCGGACGACCTCCGCGCGGACGAGTACTGGAGAAGCGACATCGAGGTAGAGGGCGTCGGCAAAGCGCAGATGTACACCAAAGTGCAACCACCGCTGGCGATCACCGAGCTGACGCTGTACGATCGCGTTGTCCCGCACCGTATCGTCGTCAGATCCACGGACAAGGTCACACTGAGCGAGGACGAGGTTCGCATCGCTCGCGCGAGCACTCGCCAACTATGGTGGAGCGTTTATGGGCGGCACATGTCTTGGGACCGCACCGACTTCGTGCACTTCTTCATCTTTCCTTGGGAGGAACCCGGTTCGAGCTGGCGGCCAGAGTGGGCAGAAGATACTCTTTCTGTGCCACTCCCAGATATCGTCGACCGATTCGGGCTCATCACGGACCTCTTCACCGTGCGCGACTCCCGCAATGCAGAGCGTTCGCGCTACGAGTGGTACAACTTCCAGCGCTGGCGGATGGAGCCGCTCACCGAGGACGAGGCTAAGGATCTCGAGAAGCGTTATCCTAGGGTTCCTGAGGACGAACCACTCGAGCCGCCGTTCCTCGAAGTTGTCAAACTGCGGCGACAGGCCAACCACTTCGCGCCAGACGACACTTCCGCCAGTCAGAAGTCCAAGATACGCATACTTCACCCGCGTTTCTGTCTTGTCGACCTCCTACCACCCGCACTTGGACGTCTCTCTCTGTTCCTCCCATCGATCTTGCGCGACATGCAGGCGACCGTCATAGGGCGCCATGTACACAATCGCCTCTTTGCCGGTGCTTTACTCAGTCAGGTGCCTCTTCTCGACGCGCGCACCGCGATTACAACGCCGTTGACCGGGGATCTCGTCAACTACCAGCGCGTGGAGACCCTCGGAGATTGTGCTCTCAAGTTCCTTACGTCGGTGCAATTGCTCGATATGCACCCCGACTGGCACGAAGGTTACTTGACGATGGCGAAGGACCACGTCGTCTCCAACGCGAATCTGGCCCGCGCCGCTGTCCACATCAATCTCGCACAGTGGATCATCCGTGATCGTGTAGTTGCGCGCAAGTGGCACCCACCATTGGTGAATCCCTTGCCGGAACCGCCAAAGCAGGAACCCGCGACCGGAGCAGCGCCAACGGGCAAGAAGAAGAAAGAGAACCAGAATCAGGACCCGACGCTATCCACGAAGGTCTTGGCCGACGTCGTCGAGTCGCTCATTGGCGCGGCGTATGAGAATTGCGGTTACGACGCCGCGATCGGGATGCTGCAACATTTCATCATCGGGGTTCCTGCCAGCATTGCATGGAAGCCTGTTTCCGAGCGAGTTCGCTCGATTGTCAACCGTATCGAGCCGCTTCCCAATGGCTACCCAGAGGACTACGTGCATACGCTCGAGGATATCCTCGGGCACAAGTTCAATCATCCTTCTCTTCTTCTGGAGGCGCTTACACACGCGAACTACACGGGCGACGTGCACACCGTTTCGTACGAACGCCTGGAGTTCCTCGGCGACTCACTCCTCGACAACGTCGTTACTGAGCGTGTATACCGCTCCCCAAGGCGTCTCCCCCCTGTGCTCATGACTCGCTGCCGTATCGCAACCGTCAACACGGAGATTTTGGCCTTCTGCTGCGCTAGCCTATGCGCGACGCAGGATGTGCACTCCGTTCAGCGTGTTGAGAGTTCCGCGGACGGCGCCGAAATCATCACGACCCAGCGCCTCGTTCGGCTTCCCACCTTCCTCCGCATGAGCAACATCGCAATGCTCGACGTCGTACGGCAGTACACCGCTGGCGTTGAACGCGCCCATGCGGACATCCAGGAAAAGTTGCTGCACGGAAAGACATTCCCTTGGACGGAACTCTTTTCCTTGCGCGCACCGAAGTTCCTTGGAGACATCGTCGAGAGCCTCATCGGCGCCATATATCTCGACACTAATGGCGACATGACGGCCTGCGAGCGATTCGTCGAGCGGCTGGGTATCTTGCCTGTTTTGCGGCACCTCATCGAGGACGAGGTCGACGTACGGCATCCCTTAACAGTCCTCGGCGAGCACGCAGCAAAGTCGCAGGGGAAGCTTAAGTACGCATTCGTGTCGGAGGGTCCCACGTTGACGTGCAGCATCTCCTTGAACGGAGAGCTGATCGTTTCCATGGAGGGCGACAGTGGCGCGCTCAAAGCGCGCGAAGAGTTGAAGGTTCGCGCCGCGGCACAGGCGTACAACATCATCAAGAGACGGTTAGCGTCTACAGCTTCGACCTGATGGCTCGCTTTGCGGTTCCCCGGGGCCCGCGCTTGTACATTACCTGGACCCTTCGTACCCGTTACCCATCCTTGGGAATGCTTTCTGTTTGCAACGGTGTGTTGGTCATGAACAGTTCTCGCTTGCATATAAAGAACATCTGTCTCCTTACACCGACGCGTGCTACGTGGAGAGCAAGGCAGGGGGCATGGACAGAAGAAAGAAACGATTGACATTACGAAAACCAGGGGAACTACAGATACACGTAGCGGTGACATATGTACTGCAGGAACATATCCTCTATAGCTTACACGGAGGACGAACCAGGATGAACAAGGGTCTGGAAAATCAGTGGCTGCCACTTGGCAGGACGATGGCTGCTCACCACCCTGTGCACTGTACTCGAGGTTGGGGGCGGAGGTGACATGACTGGGGGAGGGGACGCGACGTAAACAGGTGCAGAGGGCTTGTGCTCTGGTTGCGCGTTCCACTCGTCCACGCTCTCGCCGAGCGGATGCGAAGGTTCCACCGACTGCATCAGCTCCTGCAAGTTCGCCGACGAAAAGTCATCAAGACCAGCATCGGCTGCGAACGCCTGTGAGAGGAAGTCGAACGGCGGGATACCGAGCTCGTTCAAGAGGTCCTCCAGGCGTGCGTTCTCGTTCGGATGGAAGAGACCGAATCCGTCGAGGGTGCCAGCGTCAAACTGAGGGACCTCGTTGTGCTGCTGCACCGCCTCCACGGGGTCACCGAATAGGGAGTCGAGGTCCACGTTGGCGATGGACGACGAGGACTGCGATGGCGTGCCGAGTGGCAACGCGCGGTCGACCTCTTTCGCGTCTCCTGCGCTTGCAGGCGTGTGCCCCGCGTCTCCGCACATAAAGTCTGGAGACGTCGCAGACGGCGTGGGGAATGTGCTGGAGGACAACGACGCGGAGGTAGAGGCTGAATCCCTCGGTGACATAACGTATAAGCTTCCCACATCATCGTCCTCTTCGGTCGACGGACTCAACCCCGACTCGGAGGTGCGTGTAGACTCGGTGTCCATACTCGAGCCGTCAGTCGACCCGGACA
Organism: Exidia glandulosa HHB12029; assembly: GCA_001632375.1. Taxonomy (NCBI): domain Eukaryota; kingdom Fungi; phylum Basidiomycota; class Agaricomycetes; order Auriculariales; family Exidiaceae; genus Exidia; species Exidia glandulosa. The sequence continues at coordinate 101,244 of KV425966.1, forward strand.
CATATGTTGGGACTGTGCTTGCAGGACTGGCCGGAAGAAGCCCTCCTAGCGAGGGGTTGACTGGGTGTAGCCTGTCCAGAACACGCTGGGCGCGATGCACGTCGAATTGCGCGTTGAGCTGGTTTATCTCATTTAGCTGACGCTGTTGGAGCTCGTCCCACTGGCGACGCTGGACTTGGTCACTGTCTGGATCGTGCCTGCGCATTACGATGCTCTTCGCGCGGAGATGGAGGTAGCGTAGTTGCTCGGACTCGCGCACGTGCTTCTCCAGCAGCTGGCGCTTTTGCTCGTTGAGGACGAACTCGGCCTGATAAATGACGAAATGGTCAGCGTAGGTAGAAGAACGCCATGGCGGGAACAGTCTACGCACGTAGCGACATGGCACGAGACCGCCTTCCCCGCCGTGAGCACTATAAGCCCATGCGGTGAGCGCTGTTGCGGCCCTTGCTGGCGGTAATGGAGGCGTAACGAGGCAGGTAGTCAGGTCTAAGCAAAATGTCAGCAGAGGCTTCAATTAGTAGGTGCAGCACAAACCGGTATCGAGGACACCAAAGATCCAGACGTCGTAGGAGGTGAGCGCGAAGAAGAAGCTTCTGTTCTCTACGCATAAGGAGTGGACCTGGGATTATCGAGTGTCAGAGTGTTGTTGACATACTGTAGGGACGATGCAAACCTCGGCCATGAGTGATTCGGCAACGGTCAATGGTCGTGCCGTGGTGCCAGCGTCAGGGACCTGTCGAGGGTGTTAGAAGGTCAACACGACACAAGATGGTTGCGCACTGTACGCAGGAGCTTGAGCTCCATCCATATATCATGGGTGAGAATGGAGGGGCTGCGTTGTCCGTGAGAACCAGGCGTACGGTACGGTGGGCAAGTGTACTTACGGCTGAACGATGACAAGGAGAGGAATATCGAGGGCCGAGAGGCCGTTGGACAGACCAGCGACGAGCATGTCGCCGTTGCCTTGTTCTACGGGGACCCAGCTGAGCGGGGATTCGCCGAGGGAGTTGAGCGCGTCGTGCATGACGCCCTCGAACCAATCGTGCGCGTCCTGGAAGGAGGCATCTGGCGCGAGCGGTTTGGAAGGGCCTGGCTTCCTGATGTGACTGAAGCCTGCCGTTATGGGAGCACAATGGGTGAGCGACGGACAATAGAAACCTGGGACAATAGAGAATGGCGCACAAGAGTTAAGGATGCTGACGACTTCAGCGTCGCTCCAGAGATGGATGTTCCGCAAGGAGTGTTGGACGGCGTAGTTCATGGCGCGCGCTGCGTTGGCCGTTAAGCTGAGGGAGAGTGAGGTTTCTGGGTCTCATCGGACGGCGACGGTTTATGAGGAGCGACGGAGAACAACGAAAGTACAACGATGCCAGCGGCTATCAGCGACGCGTCCGCTTCCGGTCGTCTTCTTCTCTTCCAAACCACAACCCTTCCCCGCGGTCATAGCTTGGATGGCAACGGCGGATTTCATGCATCTCAGAGTATTCCCAGATGCATCCACCCTCGCTTATCAAAGTTTAGCGCTCTTACGGGAATACGACCCTGAATCGCTCCGAGGTTCCCTAAATGTCCGGCTCGTGCAACAACCCTCACCCCAAGTTGGAACTCTTGTCTAGAGAAGTGTCTGCTTCTTGCGCCTTTTTGGATCTTTAAACCCGACCGCACCCGCTGGATCACAACGCTGGTGCTAAGTCACACCTCAAACGTGACGCCGCATAGGTTTACACTGTCACAGGGAATGACTGCGCCTCATTCTTGTTCCTACGGTCCCTGCAGCCGCTCTAAATTGTCCGGACAGATGTCCATGTGCTCTCCACCCGGCACTACACCCGGTTTTGCTCGTTTCCGAGGATCTCCGGGGAACGGCACCTTTATTGGGCACTCCCTCAGCCATAACAACACTAGGAACCCGTCTTGGAAGCTGTATTCCCGTCTCAATCGGGCAGAACGGCACGAGACCTGGGCTAGCAGACTATAATTGCGATGTCTGCACAGTAGTGCGGCCGGTCCCTCCCTTCGACCAATGTTGTCCTTCACATCCCACGGCCAGATATTTGCAGGAGTATCTATCGCCACTGTGGCAATTGGCTACTGTCTCGTTCACCTATACCATCGACTGGGACTACCACCCGGTCCCCGTGGGTGGCCTCTTCTTGGGAATCTGTTCGACAGGCCAAAGGCGAAGGACTGGCTCGTGTACTCACAGTGGACAAAGGTCTACGGTGAGGGTTTCCGATACTCAGAGGTATAATTCCTGGCTGATAACGTCGCGTCCTCCAGGCAATATCATCAGCCTTCGCATCCTCGGCCATACGCTCATAGTTCTCAACTCGGCCCAAGATGCCAAAGAGCTCCTGCAAACCCGCGCTGCCAATTATTCGTCGCGCATCAATATGACGATGGTTAAACTGTGAGTCGCACACTCTTTCCAGCAATCTTTCCTCGGGCCTCATTATCCACCACTTGGAGCATTGGAATGGGAGATGGCGTCGTGACCTCCCCTCCAGGCGAGCGCTTTCGCACGATGCGGAAGCTCATGACCAAATTCCTCGGGTCCCAGGGCACAAAGAACTGCGAAATGACGATCACCGGAGCCGTGATTGCCTTCCTCAGCCGTTTGCAGGGTGGTGAGGGTGGGAGCCCTGAAGATCTTAGGGTGCACGTGAAAAGGTCAGCCTCAGCGCTCGGGCTGCACCTTCGACACCTCCCGCTCAGGACTTTCACTTACGATACGTTTCCATCATGCAGACTGGTTGGCTCAACGCTCCTGCAGCTCGTATACGGATATCTGCCAACCGGGGACGACGACGCGTACATGAAGCTCGCTGAAGAAGCAATCTCGATCGTCCTCTCTGCCGCCAGACCAGGTTGGCTCGTGGACACGTTTCCGAGCTGTGAGCAACACTTTATGTCATCTGACGACGTTCCTAAGTACTGCCCTCCACAGTGCGCTTTCTGCCGAGCTGGTTGCCAGGAATGGGATTCAAGCGAACAGCGGAGCGCTGGAGAGCAACTGTCACTCGCGCCCGCCAAGAGCCGTGGAAGTGGGCTGAGCATGCGCAGAGTAGAGTGCGCTCTGAAACTGTACGGATCTACGCTTACTCACAGATCCTTTAACAGGGCGCGGGGAACGTCGAGTATTCAAGTTCGTTCGCTGCCCAGCTGCTTTCGGACCCGGATCGAACGCAGGATGACGCCCTTTGCTGCACCGTGCTCTTATCTCTGTACTCCGGCGGGCTTGAGCCTGTGAGTCGTCTTCAGTCCATTCTTTTCAGCTACCGTAACTAAATGAATTGCCATCGAAGACATCAAGTGCAGCTGCGACGCTCTTCCTGACACTCGCAATGCATCCGGACGCGCAGGCAAAAGCGCAAGAGGAGATCGATTCGGTTACTCGAGAAGAACGGCTCCCGACGCTAGCTGACCGTCCTCGCCTCCCGTACCTCAATGCGCTGCTCAAGGAGGTGTACAGATGGCAACCTATAGTCCCGCTAGGTGGGCCCATCGCCATCTGAACTCCTGGCCACGACGCTCATCGTCCTTCAAAGCTATACCTCATATCTCCTCTGATGCGGACCAATATGAAAGATACCGAATCCCGAAGGGCTCTATTGTTCTTCCTAATATATGGTGAGACTGTAACGCGCGTTCGCGGAAGGATGACGGTGGCTAAAACAACGCGTTCCGGGGAGGCACATGCTCCACGACCCCGAAAAATACCCCGATCCAATGGATTTCAAGCCCGAACGATTTCTTGACCAGCCATCGCCCGAAGACATGATTAACGAAGATCCAACACGATATGTCTTCGGATTCGGCCAAAGGTAAGTGCAGTTTTCGCCCCGTTTTACGACCGCAGAGACTCACCATCGAACAGAAAGTGTCCTGGACGGTTGTTAGCTGACTCGTTCTTGTTTCTCTTGGCTGCGAAGACTCTGGCGACGGTTCACATATCCGAAACTGTCGATATGGAAGGGAAGCCGCTGTCTCCCGATGCGCTTGACTACTCGTCCGGGACGGTAAGGTAGGTGTAAGCCTTTCACCCATCTAGAGCTAGCACTCAAGAGCATTCAGCCAACCTCCCGCCTTCACATGCACTGTCAGACGTCGCCGCTCCAGCCTGGACCACGCGCGGCAAGCCCATACGTGATAACCTATCTGTAATGTTAGTAAAGCTTGTGACAACAAATTGCTCCGTGTATCGAAACTATACAGAATGCAGCTTTGCAATTTGGTGAGACGCGAGGTGGTCCTTGCGCTGAGTCGCGACGGCCCTAACGGAGTTTTGCGCCGGCCACTGCGACCGACGGGGGATGGATGGACTCAGAGAACTGAATCAGCATGAGTAAATCGCTTTGAGCGCATCACTGTCAGCGTGTGAGAAAAAACCTCGGGGTATTCCAGCAGCGTAGGAAGACGAGTCAAAGATCCGGATCGGACTTGGTTGAACAGCCGGATTCGTTTCACGCTGTTCCCCATGGGCAGCCAACGAGAGCACACACCGCACTGGTTATCCATATCCAACTCGCCGATTGCTTGCAACGTGCCGCGGCGCGTCGAGCCATCATGAACGCCGCTTGCGTCATGTCGCTGCGCGTGACACCTGTGCGCTATCCTCGAGCCGCCAGCTGGAATGCCGTCCAGCGCGTCGTCTTTGTGCACACGCCCTTGAATCTGCGCTCTATCTCCTGTCGACCATACTGCGCATCTGCTCTATGCATTTGAGAGACGGGGTCATCGCCAACCGCAGCATCGTGCAGCTCTCGTCGAGGCCTACCTCCTGAAATACACGCGTCTATCGGTAGTCGTACTCTAATCTTATTTCCCTGACCACTCCGACGCTAGAATTGCGGCTTTTGTGTCAGCAGTTGCTCCGTCTCCAAGCTCGCTGGAGGTCGGTTCTTCGCGCGATGTTTGCCCGACGATTCGTCGGTCCCGCTGCGGGGCTGCGATTAGACACCAGAGCCTGCAACGCATGCTGGAGGTCCGTGCCACTGTGTGCCGAGTGCGCATGCTATTTTGGACGATGAACGGGCTGCAGTATAAGAAGGGTCAGCGCGAGTCGTGTGTTCGGTGGTCTCCAACGAGCTCGCATTCGCCATGAAGACTCAAGCAGCCGTCGCTCTCGCATCTGTTCTCGCCTCGCAGATCGCTGGTGTCGTTGCACACGGAGGTGTGCTCTCGTACCAGATCAATGGCCAGAACTTCCCTGGGTGTGTTCTTACCTGTAATGACATGTGGAACAACATGTTCTAACCGCCAGTAGATTCTCGCCCTACAACTCTCCTACGGGACAGTCGTCCATTCAGCGCGAGTGGGACACGTACAACCCGATCCAGGATGTGACTTTGCCCAGCGTTGCCTGCAACGACAGTAAGTATGCTTCGATGACGATTGCGAGGTTACTGATCCAGTCGCAAAGACGGCGGCTCCAACCCTGGTCAGCTTACCGCGACGGTCCCGGCGGGCAGCAAAATCACCGCATTCTGGAATGCCGTTTGGCCGCATGACACAGGTCCGTAATGTCTGTGTGCCGTAGACTTAAGACTCAAAGAGACCACGTTACAGGCCCAATTCTCACGTACTTGGCCCAGTGCCCTGGCAGCACCTGCACCGGCGTTAGCCCTAACAGTCTCAAATGGGTCTGTACCTTTTTGGATATCTGTGGCGGTCTTGCTCATGCTACGTACAGTTCAAGATCCAGGAGGCAGGGCTCATCAGCGGCACGGTGTACAGCGGAACATGGGCAGCTGGCCAGATGATCGCCAACAACAACTCGTGGACGACGACGATCCCCGCCACCGTTCCCGCTGGCAACTACCTCATCCGCTTTGAGACGATCGCCCTGCACTCGATGCCCGCGCAAAACTACCCGGAGTGCGCCCAGATCCAGATCACAGGCAACGGCAACGTACCCCCGAACCCGAACATCCTCGTCTCGTTCCCTGGCGCGTACAAGCAGACCGACCCGGGCATCACCATCGACCTTTACGCCAACTCTGCGCAGACGCAGACGACGTATGTCATCCCTGGTCCCCCCATCTACCCCGGTACTGGTGCTACGGCTACTGTCCCCCAGTCGTCCCCGACCGCGCCGGCGAGCGTACCCCCGACCACCACCGCTTCCACGACGGTGTCTGCACCTCAGGCGACGCAGACCAAGTTTGGCCAGTGCGGTGGCCAGGGCTGGGCTGGCCCAACAGCTTGCGCGGCGGGCTCCAAGTGCACGACCAGCAGCATCTACGTGAGTCGTGTTGCTTCTCGCCATCGTCCGCGTTTTGACCCAGTGCACAGTACTCGCAATGCATTTAAAGAGCAGAAGAGTAGGCAGGCCTGTACATATGCTATTTTGCGCTCCTTAACGTCGATCCTCTGCTTCACAACGCATGCGCTACGCGCGGATATGATTCTGGAGTCTGGCATAACTGCGAACTTGAACACCCTCTCCTCAACCGACAGCCGACATGGGGGACTGCGAAAACGCATCCATTGAAGATGTGGATGTTAGGTACAAAATGTGTGGGTTGTAGAAAATGTGGATGGCACATCAGGTAGTAGAGGCGGGCGAGGAAGCCGGATGAGAAGTGTTACTTGTGACAAAGAACCCCTAGCTATATTCATGAGCGAGTGCGTCGTAGAAAGTATCATAGTGCCGCGTTGATCGGGAAGGCGTTGAAGGCGTACCCTCGGACACGCCGAGTTACGGAAACAGCCTGAGGTAAATGTCGGATGCAGTCCTAGCTTGACTCTTGCCCGCGCGATGCCCGAACCTGCGCTGTGTCCATGCTCGCCCTCTCGTCCCAGTGCGAGTGACTCTCACGTCTAGTAGCACCGTACATTTCTGTTGGTACAGCGCCTGCCGACTTCAGCCTGCGTGACCGTCTGGAACGTTGGTGATTTGTCTTTGCTTAGCCATCCAGACTGCATTCTACGTGCTGGATCGACACAGACTTATACACCTACAGACACCACACGCCCCTCACTCGCGCTTGTGCTAATGGCGTCGAGGTGCTTGTACAAATCCACTGCGTCGTCGAACGTCGCGTACTCTCCCTCTGCGCCGCTGGCGTATGCCTCCCAGTTCCTATGCGCTGTCCCCACCGTGTCCTCCACCTTCACCTCCTCGCCGTTCAGGTACACCTTCTCGGGAACGAACATGTTGATAATGCTGCCGCCAAAGCTGGAGCTCTCGAACTTGATGAACCCCTTGTCGCCGTCGATAATGAACACCAACGTCGGCCTATCCTTGTCCGTTTCCTTCGACACAGACACACCGGAGCGCCAAGTACCGCTGAACAGCGCACCCGGGTGGTTCTTGAGCAGCCCGCTGGCGGCCCACTGGTCCGGTGAGCGGTTCGCGAGCGTCTCGCCCGTCGGCTTGCTCTGCGCATCGACGACCTGAACGCTATCGAAGACCTTCGAGCTCGTCGCGGAGATGGACTCCACTGGACCAAGGATACGCGTGATGGCGCTCAGGTGGTGCCCGACGACGACTGACAGGACGCTCATACCTTCGAACGGACAGCTCGGACTTTAGCACGTGACAAAGAGTAAAAGCGAGAGCGGCGCACCGTTGGACGGGTCTGCGGCGTAGACATCGGTTTGCGTGGTGAATGGCGCCCAAAGTGTGAACTCCTCCAACTTGGCGGACACCCAAGTGGCCGAGAGGACGCGTCCAATCTTGCCGGAGGCCACCCACTCCCGCGCCTGTAACCCATCATCGACATCCCTTTCAGTACTCCGTCGTCCATAATTGTCGTCGTGGAATGCGTACCTTCACCACGGCAGGGCTTTGCCACCCTTGTAGCCCAACGAGCGTGCGCACGCCCTTACGCTTCGCAGCCTCTGCCAGCTCCAGCGTCTCCTGCAGCCCGTTCCCCAACGGCCACTCCACGAACACGTCTTTACCCTTCTCGATTGCCGTTCTCGCCACCTTCCCGTGGTCTGGCACCTTGACGGCCACAACGATGAGGTCGACCTCGTCGTCGCCCACGATGTTCGCCGCGTCACCGTGGTACGGCTTGACCGTGCGACCTGTTTCCTTGGTGTACTTCTCAGCTGAGGCAGAGGCGGAAGTCGCATTCGTCGTCGAGACGGCCGTGAGAGTGTACTTGCTTGAAAGCGGAACGCTGAGAATGGGCGGTGCGAGCGTGCTCGCTGCCCAGCCGCGAGTCGAGAGACCAATGAAACCGACGCGGATGGGGATAGACATCGCGATGGACTGAGACTGGTAGGAGAGTGTCGTGAATTCTGCATTACGCCCATAGGACGTGCAATTTATAGTTTAGTGCAGGTAATGATTCGCTGACGAAAGCTTCGGACATACCGCATTACGAGTTGGTAGAAATTTCCCCTCACCGTCATTCGGCGTTGAGTAAAACTCTTGAGCGTTTAACTTTACCAGACGTAGCTTACGCACCGCGTAGAGTGTGGCTGCAGGAACTCTAGACGTGCTTTGTCACTTTTGTTCACCATTACGTTTATGAACCAGGGACTCTGACACCTACATATATACCTCATTTACGCTAAGGTGGCAAATATAAGGTTCCCCTGCCTCGTGAGTATCAACGATCCGGTGACAAGTCCGCGTGGGCATCGCACTACATACGAGTATTCCCTTCAGATTTATCGAACTAGCGTCTGCGTCGCCTGTCATCTGTCCGCATTGTGTGTCACTGTGCTGTCCTGAGAAGGTAATTTCAACGCCCGATCCGCCCGGACAGGACTGTTGGCGGGGGGACATATGTTCTGACGGATCCTATCCTATCCTACGCTTACTAGTAACTCCACGAGAGCAGCATGACGCGGGATGCGTCTAGAGTGCTGTGTGCCGGGTGGGTCATAAAGGCGCGAGCTTCGCCAGAGACAAGAAAGGTTGCATCATGCCCGACGACATTATTACGCTCTACGACTTCGCGTCCAGCAAAGGATGCATGTCACCGAATACCTGGAAAGCGCGGTTCGTTCGCGACTAGCCCGTCGCATTTCACCCGCACCCGCTAACCAGCATCATGGACAGGCTTGCGCTCAACTACAAGGGGATCCCATACCGCACGCGCTGGCTCACATACCTCGAGACGGAGACTGTCATGAAGTCCATAGGTGCCAGACCGACGGGTAAGAAACCCCCGCCCGAAGACAGTGAAGACTGGTACACCCTCCCCGTCATCTCGAGTCCGGGGAAGGTTGTCGAGGACTCGGAGGCCATAGTCGAATACCTCGACACCACATATCCTGAAACACCACGACTATTTCCCCCTGGGACGCGCGCGCCGCAAGCAGCATTCGCAGAGCTGTTCGCAAAGGAGGTGACCGCACGGACCGTCCTGCTCATCCTGCCAGGCGTACCCGCGAACATCGACGCCGCGAACGGTGCGTACGTCGAAGAGTCGCGCAAGCGGTGGTACGGCGCTCCGATGAGCGAGTGGGCGCCCTTGGGATCGGAGAAGCGTGTGCAGGTGTGGGAAACGGCGAAGGAGGGTTGGGCGACGGCCGCAGCGGTTTACGCGAAGAGTCCGGGCGAAGGTCCATGGCTGATGGGTACAGAACCGGTCTTTGCTGACTTCATCGTGGTGGGCCTATTGGCGTGTACGCGCGTGCTCATTCCGGAGCAGGAGTTTGAGACCATGTTGCAATGGCACGGTGGGCTGTGGAGCAGACTCTGGGATGCGAGCCGTCCATACCGCGCAGAGCCATGATACTGTAGCTGTCTAAACTGTAGAGCCGGGACAAAGCCGAACACGCGTTACCTTTCCCGTGCAGCGACCCTCCTCAATCATGACTGATCCAGCGCATAATCAGCTATACGGTCTCGTGGTCGATATAATGCGCGATAGTATGCGGGAATTGAGGTATTTGGAGCGCCTTCGCGGAATCTAGGCTCACTGTCGGCGCAGTTCAGCAATTGACGTCAAAAAGGCGGCAAACGCGCTTCGCTGCGTCGTGGACCAGGCTCTAGCAGATGCAGAGCAGTCGTGGAACACGTTGAATGTGTGGACTATAGCCCACTTTCCGCCGGAGCTCCTCGCCCACATATTTTCTTGGCTCGATATCGCCGGCCGCGCTCGTGTGACGGAGGTCTGCCGAGAGTGGCGTGCCATCGCACTGGGCGAGCCGTCGCTTTGGACTCAAATTACTATTCGAAACGACGAAGGTATTCGTTGCTTCGAGGATCTTCTTCGTCGATCCGGCACCCTCTGTCTCGCCTTGGACTTGGACTACCGCGACCCGAACGCGGTCGCTCCCATCATCGCCAGCAACATCTCTCGGATTGCTAGTCTTACCCTCAGGGGCATATGTCCTACAGGCTTGTTTCACGGACCGAGCGCTACTCAGCTCCGAGAATTCGAACATCGCAATGACTCGGAGCTCATCTCTATACCTAGATCAAACTGGGCACCAAATCTTCAACGCCTGTCGCTCTCCGGATTTTACGTCTCATTATTGGGAGATGACCGTCCCTTCCGCCACCTGACGCACTTCTACGGATCTCTCGCAAACTCAGACGCCACTGAGCTATTCACGCACTGTCCACACTTGGTGCTGCTGCACCTCACCGATATCGAAGGGCTGCAGTATTTGCCTCGGCCGCCAATTCCACCGTCGCTCTCGACGCTTAACCTGCATGCCTATGCCAATCTCCGCACCTACTTGCGCGCCTATGACGGGCATGGACTACAGCATATCCACGTTGTGTCCAACTCAGAGAACTGGGAGATTGTCCCGCTCTTCTTTGCCAGCCCCGCACTCCCATGGACATTCTTCTCGGACGTGGAAGGAGATGGCGCTGACTGGGGCGATCCAAACCCACCCGGACTCATTCTGCGCAATGAAGCCGGCATGGTGTTGCGCATACAGCCTGCTGCCTTCTCTGCACCCCGCACCAACTGGTCATGGCTCCCTCCGCAGCTCCCCAACCTCACCTCAATGACGATTGCACCACATCAGTTCGAAGATCTAGTAGGGCAAACCCCGGGCCTCTACGCACCATCTCTGGCCACACTCGAGTTCATAAAATGTCATTCGCCCTTCGACTACCACAAAGACTTCGTCCCATTTCATGCGCCAAATCTCCGCGAGCTGGTTGTTGTGTTTCGCGTTGGCGAGAGACCCTACGCCAAAGTACTACACCTCGTTAAAGAGCTGCGCGTCCTGCTTCGCGACACTCTGGGTCTTCCGACAGGCTCGGTCTCTCGCCTTACCCTGAAGAATTTTTCGGCGCGGGACGGCGATGTCGCGGTGCTCTCGCAAATCGCGCAGGAGGTTATCATGACAGACGACCCCGAGGATGCAACCTCTCCCTGAGCATATGCCGCATGGTTCTGGTCAGTACGTCGAGCATATTTCATCATACAAGACCAATTGTTCCGCTGACAGAATGCCAACATAAGGTTGTAGAGTCGGCGACGCGTCACAGCAAGCCTTTCAATAATATGCGTCCTTGTATCAAAAGTACCACATCCGGGCGCTCACGCGCATCAATGAAGACTATCAGATTGAGGGACTTCATATCAGTATGACCAGGTTGCAGGCATGCGCGAGCTTGACTACGAAGAGCGAGCGCCACGGTGGCAGCATGACAGCGGGCCTGCGATTCGTCATTCTGGGTCGGCCGTGTCCGCCAGTTGGCTATCGGCGGTAAGCACGTATCTGCGTGTTGAGCACCGAAGGTCCTGATGACCATCACCTTGCAAGGCGCGACAGCTGCGAGTGTGTCTAACGTGCAGTGTACGAGCACGTTGCCGCCTTTGGTCGTTGTCGTCCAGCAATGGCCAGCATGAGAGCGATCACTGGTCACTCGCGCGCGCTGGTACGTCCGCCCTTCGTCCAGGCTTACTGTGTTGTCTTCGCGCGCGCCGGCGTCGCTTGCGCACCCGTCACCTGGTCTTAGTCTTCAGCGCGAAGGCGTCGACGAGCAGCGCTTCGACCCTCAAACGATCCGGAGTGCTGTCCTTCGCGCTCGCCGTCGCTGCTCTCCTCGACATCGTCGTCGTGCCTCTCGTTACCGGCATCGGCCCGTCGGTTCCTACTATGCCTACCTCGCGCTAAGTAATAACATGCAATAGCACTCGTTTGCTTCCTTTAATCTCCAATACAAGTGGTGTCGCTGCTCTCGAGAGGCCAGCCTGAACTGGACCATCGAATAGCCACCGTTCGACTCGCCAGCGTTCCTAACGCTACCGTATGGCGTAGTTAGCCAGTCTGCTGGTCTCACTGTTATGTTAAGACTCCACACCTTGAGGCTATATTGGTGTCATCAATTGCGAAGAACGATGTACAGCACTGTCATTGTGCTTCGCGAACCTTGCGGTCTTAGAGGGCGGCTGAACATCAACTTGAATCTATATACGGCGTCTTAGTTATAAGACACAAGGTTTTCAAGTTCCAAGCTTGCTTGCAGCCTACCAATACATGGCTGTGGATAATCTTCGACCCATTACCCAGCACCGTGCTTCTGGAGTCCTCGACCGCGAAGTAACGCCCTACCGTACTATCTCCACGACGACGAGTACCGCTTTGTAACGTGCGGAATCTGGGCCACACATGCTTACACTTCTATGTTCTTAGCCTATGATTGCACGTGCGAGCAGAATTTGACATCCATAAAGGGAAAACGGGGAAATACAGGTATATCATGCTTTCAATGTGTGGCGAAATGCTTAAACACGCAGCTTCTCTCCAAAGCCGTTTGATGCCATCTGAGGTCTACTGGACCCTATCTCGCTATGTGTGGAGTCGGGGACCGCCCTCGTGTGGTTGTTCCGCGTTTCGAACGATGCTACGCCTGGAGGTCGACCATAAAAGCTCACACTCAGGCTCTGCAACTTGAACACCTCCAACGCAAGATGTTCTCCAGTCGTTTCATCGTACTCCTGCTGACCGCCGTCGCGGTGTTTGCGCTGCCTCACCTGGAAGGTATACCAGGTGAGATTATCCCCAAGATTACTTCTACGGCTAACGCGCAGAGCAAGAAGAGGAAGAACTCGCCGCACCTCTGACGTGCTGTGATCCAGGCTTCAAAAGCACTCTACCAAGTACGTCCAACCACTCATGGTGGAAAACCCAAAGGCTGAGAGCGAGTAGCTCAGGCTGCTGCTTGAGAATAGAGTGTCGGACGATCATGATATGAGCCTGACGCAGTTGAGATTTTACTATTTTGGGCATGGCGAGGGTGGAGCGTCGGGACCTGTGTTCGTGGCGCTCGAATGCAGAGGTGCACTTTGAGTCTTTGATATGCAAAGCACTGTATGCAAACACGTGCGGGGGCGAAGTTCCGCCACATACTTCCGCTTCTTCTCCCTCGCAAGCGGACCGATCCTGGGCCTACCATATATCTCTTGTGCTTTTTGCCTCGCCCATGCACAGTCGTCGACTGGCTCCAGCAGTCAATGACTGGCTTCAGCACGTGGCGGGCGGAAGTGCTGCTCGATCGACGCAGCGGCCCGAGCACAAATTGCTGCTCAGGCAATGAGTAGTGCGCAGGGGTCCTGCGCCTACAGCCGTCCCTCTGCGTCTTTCCCTTTCTCGCGCGCAGGAATTCAGGTGTGCAGAACCTCATTGCGGCAGCGACTGTCCCGAACTCATCGTCGGCGGCAGTGGAAATGCAATCGTACCAGAGCACACTCAATAGGGGGCTTGCCTCGCCGCGCCGCGGTCATGACCAGGTAATGCATCTCGTCCCGAGCAGCGAGACCCATTCGTTGACCGTCGCCACCATCGCAGCCCACTCCAGCGAGTCCGACGTGTCTGGCAAAGCGTCCCGCGGAAGCGACGGCGCAACATCCCGCTCCTGAACGCGTCCGCGTAGACGTCGGTCTCGGGGACGCACGTCCAAGAGTCGAGTCAGATGGCCCGACCCTGGCGATGGACGCAGAGCCCGGGCCATCCACGCGAGCTTGTCGCATCGACCCAGTTCCGCCCAGGCGTCGAGCCCAAGCGCCGTCACCACCACCCCCACCAACCCCCTCCACCCGTCTACACCGCTCTCCGGCCAGTGACGCGATCGTGCGGACATGTCTTGGATTGCCGTCATACTCTCCCATCCCCAAGACGCCGGCCGCCTACGCCATTCTGCTGTCATTCTTCGCAGTCGATGCTCCCCTGTCTCTTCCCGTCGCCACAGGAGCCCGCGACAGCGTCCCAGCTTTGCGGGCAGAAAGCCCGCTGAACGACGGTGCCGGATCTGCACATCGACGGGCAGTTGGGGAGAACGAGGCGGAGGAGCTCGGCGAGGGGGGCATGGTCTGGACGCAGGACGGAGGGCGTAACGGAGGCGGCGACGACGACGGAGACGGCGCGCACGACGGAGCGGATGTTCAGCCGGTAGCCTCCATGGCGATGGACGTCGATGAGACCGAGGAGGAAGAGGAGGAGAACGAGGGGGAGGAGCTTGACGAGGTGGCAGATTCGCTTGAGGGACTGGAGCTCTGCGATGAGGCTATGCAGTGGTAATTCATGTACGAGTAAAGGCGATTCTTCGTTCGAAAGATGTATGATCAGAGCGTTACCGTCGCGCATGGTTCAGCCAGCAATTTGATAGCGTCGAAGTACTGGGTACTTCCTCGTAGGTACAGAGTCCGCAGGCGACTGTTCTGCAAGCGTTGATGACGTAGAAAGGTAGAGCGACGGCCGTGGTGCGAGACACCATCTCCCAAGTCTCGAAACGTCTCAGGCATCCGAGTCATGATTCCTTGCCGCCTGATCGTCCTCCTCCTCGCCTCAGTCGCTGTTTTCTCTCTGCCCCAGAAGGCGGGCATCAACAGTGGGTCGACTAGGGGAGTGTTCCAACGACACAACTGACATATCACAGACTCAGAGGGCGAAAACGAACTCGAGGAGGTTGTGACTTGCTGTGGACCAGGCTCCCCGCGCGCTGTGTACGTCCTCCAGTAGCCGCCCGAAATGGTGATACAACAGCTCATGCCATTCAGCTGAGGTCGCGTGGGTTGCACGAGGGAAGACTGCCACGGATCTGGTTGCAGGTCCGCGTGCAGGCTGTTGAACCGAGCCTGGCCGCACAACATGTACAATTACGCTCGCGCCTGTCGCGCATTCCTTCCCAGTTGTAAGACATGTGTTTGAAGCAAATAACCTCCTCATGAACCACAAGACCGATTAAACAGTGGTCTAATCAAGGTTGAGCGGTGCGCCAGCCGTAAGGACCTCGACGCCGTCTTCGGTAATTCTGCCGACACCGCTTCGTCAGATGCGAGCTCACAGCGCAGAGAATAGGAATCAGGACGTACAACAGGGTCTCCTCGAACTGTGCGCTCCTCCGACCGTCGATAGTCGTGGCAGTCCAGTTGTCGGGCCAGTGGATTTCTTCCCAGTTCCCGCCGAGGTTGATCATCTGCGCAGAAGATCAATCGAACAATCCACCACCGGTACCGCGCGCGGCTGGGCATACTCACGGGTTCAATCGTGAAAGCCTGTACGACAGGTCAGTGAGGGGTGAGCTGGAAAGTAACGGCAACACGCACCATGCCGGCCTTCATAACGCCGACACCCTTGTTCTTTGCGTAGTGCGGGATGTCCGGTGCGCTGAGAAAGCACTGTGAGTACGAGGACGAGGCCGAACGTATATGAACAGCTTACCAATGAAAGTATATATGGGTTCCGTGTCCCACGAACGCGCGCACGACGCTGCACCCATTCGCCTTTGCGACGGGCTCGCTAGTTCACTTGTCAGCAAAAGGATATAGCGGTGCGGCACACGCACATGGCCTTGCCCACATCACGCACGAGCGTGCCAGGCTTGCAGATGGCGATCGCAGCGTCCAGCGAGGCTCGCGAAGTACGGATGAGCTTCTTACTCTCTTCGTCGATCTTGCCGACTGGGTAGGTGGCGTTCAGGTCCGAATGCATGCCGTTGTAGTAGAGCGAGACGTCGAGGTTGATGATGTCGCCCTCGACGAGCTTGCGCTGGTCGGGGATCCCGTGGCAGATGACCTCGTTCACGGACGTGCAGAATGATTTCGGGTACTCGCCTGCGCAGCAGGGACGAATCAGCGCGACAACCGGACTACACGATGGAAGACGCGTACGGTAGTTGAGAGGCGAAGGATACGCGTTACGCTCGATGATGGCGGCGTGGCATATGGCGTCGAGCTCGTCTGTTGTGATGCCTGGTCGTATGTGGGCAGCCGTCAGGTCGAGCACCTCGCGCGCCATCTGGGAACGTCACGTTAAGCGCTGAGAGCACGATGATAGGACACATACCTTGCAAGCGACGCGCAGGCGTTGCTGCTGCTCCTCGTCCAGCACCTGGATCGTGCGTGCGTGTGGCTTAGATTCGGATGTAGGACGGCCTGGCACACGGTGAGCATGGAAGCGAGACTATCGACAGTGACATACCCGTTGCTACATAGTCTGGACGCGGGATGTGCGCAGGAACTTGGCGACGCGGGGATAGCGGGTATGCAGGCCGCAGGGTGCCCGAGAATCGATAGGACGGGAACGGGTTGTAAGTGCCCTCTGATTATGGGTCAGGTGCGTGTAATGAATAGGACAGAGGCAGCTACCCTCTACGGTGTCCGGTTTGGAGTGTACGGCCTTATGGACGGCCCCTGCAGACGACGGAATGTGAGCCCCTTGGTGACTGGTGTGAACTTGGTAGACGACGGACAACTGGCCTTGAAGCATTCCTGTGTGCAGAAATACGACTTGATCCCGAGCTTGTCGCACTTTGGACACTGGAGCGTGGAAGCTGGATTCCCGTTGAGGCAGCTGGACGACTGGCAGGTCTGGGTCATGGTGCGCGGTAAACAAGTACAATTAATTACACGACCGTCTTGTACAGCAGCAGAATACGACGCTCGTTCTTGCTCGAGTCCCGGATGATCTCGACGCGCTTCGAGTCGCCTACGTAGCGTTCAAACTCTTCCGTCCCGAAGCTCGACTCGCTCTCGTACTCCTGCAGCCCCAGCATAAACCCCACCGTCTCCGCCCCGCGAACCAGCTCGTATCCCGCCGCACGCACCCAGCCTGGCACCGCCCGTAGCTGAGGCAGGGCGCCGGCGTGCCACGCTACGAGTGCTTCAGGCGCCGTGTGCGAGCCTCCCGTAGAGAGAATCACGCCGCCCTTGATGTTCCCCGGGAGCGGCTCGCCCACCGCCGCGTCGTGCAGTCGGCGGTATACGCGTTTACGGTCCCCACTGCAGTCGCCCGCCGGGATCGCCTCGATGTCTGATACCGTGTATATCGTCACGTAGCTCGGTGTTCGCGCGTCGGCCGCTCGGTAGTGTGCGCACGCCTCCACTATACTCGGCGCTGGCGCATCGAAGGGCGCCGCATCCGTCGACGGGTCCTCGTTGCTCAGAAATATGACCAGACCGGGCTGCGGTGCACCCATTTCACGCAAGTTCGTCGAGATGATGACGGAGAGAAGAGGATCAGGCACACCCGCTTCGGGATAGGGCAGGGACGAGCGCGTGCACCACTGATCTCGTTATCCCATCACCGCGGCATCTCTCGCTCGCTCTCCGAAGGACAGCGCGCGACAGAAACACCCGCATCGACCCTCAATGGTCACCTCACGCAGCTTTGAATATGTGACGCGTTGCATCGTACAAGAATCCCTACTCCACAGCCTCCGCAGCTTCATCTCAGCTCAAGGACATGCGTGTCCTGTACTGTATCGCCTTCACCTCGTCAGGCGGCAAGTGCGCCTGCAGCTCGCGGCATTACTTCGGCATTGCGATGGGCTTGGTCGCTGTTTTCCCCGGGCCTCGTCTTCTGAACTTTCACTGGTGCTGCGTTCTACAGTATGTGTGCGTCCGACTGCCCACACATGCCTTGTACTAAGCCATTCTGCCCGACGTCAGATGCACCGCTCGTCCAACCAGGGTCTGCTGGACGGCCGAGAGTCGTGTCGTTATCCTCTGCCTGGCCTGCGTGGGGATAGCCAGCATGGTGTGAGTCCTCCCTCACAAGATACCCACGTGGTGAGAATCTGTGCTAACGTTTGGGTGAAGCTTCATGAAGGAGGTCAAGATGCACGAGTATACCGACGAGGACTGGGGTATCGAGCAGCCTCGACTGGACAGGGAGCACGCAAATTCAACGACCAAGCCCGAGTCAATCAACGGTAGTGCAGGGGCCGCTTAACATTCTCGATATGATGTGCTGTGCCCCTGATTCTAATAGTACAAGCTGCGGGTGTGAAAGAACGGATACTGGTAGATCCCGCGTCGAGTACAAGGCGTTTTACACTCCCTGGATCGTCGGAAATATCGAATATATGGCCAAAAGCAGGTTCGCACCGTATATCAGGATCTGTGGCACTGATTGAGGGAGGAGGGAGCGTGCTTGGCCTGGAATGAACTCCAGATGACAAGAGCACGGGAAACCCGACCGCGGCTGCCAGTGTATGCACGAGACCACGGGGGACTCAACACGCCGTACGAACGCAATCATACACACGTAGGCCACTCACGCTGGCAACTCGAGCTTAGTTCTGAGATATGAATGAGACTTCTCCTCCCGTGCGCTGTACTTAGCTAAGCTCGCCAGACTTGAACAAACTGATGCGCTCATCCGTTTCGCCGGCTGGCCTGAAACCTGTTCACATCAGTATACACAGTGATGTGATACGATGTCAGGACAAGAATAATCCTGCGGGTAAGACGTATGCGAGAAGTTGCGTCGAAAGTCAGACAAGGATTTACGTGGATCCTGCACGTGACGTGGCGATGGTCACGTGGGCTTATTCTACACACTGATTGAATTGATACTACGGACCGTACAGGACGCTGTTCAGATACGCTGCTTAAAACGCCTTCGCTACGGCCTCGTAAAATGTCTTGCCTATCGAGACGACGCGCATCAGCGAAAGAAATGAAACCGGCGCGTCAGACGTACCCTGGATGGTGGCGATCTCTAGTTCGAGCGCACTGGGCGACCGGCTGCCGTCCGGAGCGGCAAATGTGCCTACCAGGCAGGTATTTGAATCAGTATCTTCCTGCGTCCAAAGTCTGCAAAGGACACTAACCTGCACCCTATCAAAGAAGGTCACGGTCAGCTCAAGCCCCTCAAACCACAGATTATGCTTACCCATGGGCTTCCTATATCAAATTTATGAGCTGTTGGTAACGATGACGAAGTTCGAAGATGGATGCTTACCACCGTGGACCTCGGAGAGGTTGGTGAGTTGGGCGAACGAGTTCTTGTAACCGAGAGGAACGAAGATGAGGCCGTGGTGCGCGTACGTGCTCAGCGACGCGAGGAAAGTGCTCTCCTGACCACCACCCGGAGATGCGGTGGACACGAACTGGCCGACGTACTTGCCGGCGAGCGCACCGGACGCCCAGAGCTGGCCCGTGGCGTCCCAGAAGGCCTAAGAGCACGCAATATTAGCCGTGTATGCGCGTCGTGAGCCAGTGCAGCGGCGCACCTTCCACTGGCCGGGGAAGTTGCCGTATCTTGTCGGGACGCCGAAGAGGAACGCGTCGAACGAGGGGAGCTCGGCGGGCGAGATAACCGGGTACGCGCCCTTCGGCGGGGCGTGCATCTTGGCGAGAATGTCCTCCGAGAGCTGGAATATTTGGTCAGCAGCACGATCACGACGCGATGCGTACGGCGTACGGTCTCCGGAACTCTGTCAGAAATCATGTCAGCGGGTCAAGACTCGTACAGCGACGGGTGAGCTCACTGGTAGATGTCGGCCTTGCCACCTGCGGCCTCGACGCCAGACTTGACGGCCTCGGCCACTAGACACGCCGGTTCAGACGGTCTATGCGCTGCGCAGCGTGGGGAACGCACCCTTGGCGACATGGCCGTACATGGAGTAGATGACGATCGCGACCTGCAGCGACGCGTGAGAAGGGGTTCTCGCCGGGGTCGACGGCGAGCGCACCTTGGGAGACGACATTGCGGGCAGGGGAAGAGATGCTGAGTCTAATTCCTCCCGAAATCGCGCGGGCTTATATCTGCCGGGCGTCTATCACTACAGCTCCCGCGGCTTGGAACCTTTATTTCCTTATCCGGTCATGACCAGAATGGGCCAGGTGTGTCTGACACGCCATTTGCTAAGCACGCCCGTGGGCTGCTCACTGCCGTTCTCAGACTGCCATATCGGCCGGTCTCGTCGTCGTCGGCCTGCTGCTCGTCGGGGTCCCGCTCCTCTGCGTGCTCGCCGCCTTCAGGTACTCAAGGCGCCGCAGACCGCAGCTCGAGCGCTCTGAAACGTGCGACTTACTCGCTGCAAGCACGACGAGCACCAAAGTCGGCTCATCCGACCCCGAGGCCGCGCCGGGAGATGATGGCGGCGACGACGCGCTCAAGCCCCTAATCCAGCAACAGCCCTCCCCGCCGCCGTCACCAACGCGCTACGTTTTGGACGACCTGAAGATTGCGTCTCTCGCCCCCAAAGCACAGGTCGCGACGCCCACCATATCTCAATTGTCCGTCAGCGTCTTGTCCCGCTCCATCTCCGCCAGCGGCCGACCGAAGCTGCGCCCGAAGCAGAATCGCAGGGCGACCGTCGGCAGCGAACCTATAGGATCCAGCCCATCCGTTCTCTCGGTCAAGCGCCGCGCCACTGTCATCAGTCGTCGAGGAGCGTCATCGTAAACCCGACTGTCTTGGTCATTTCTCTCTTCGTCGTGTGTCTTCCCACGCCTGTCACGTGCCTTTCCCGAATGTTGCTCGCCACTCCCACCTCTTCCCCTATCATGTAAGCGTTGCATAAGCGCTCTGTAATCGTAGAACCCCACAAGAAAGAGAGTGACGAGGTCTTTCATTTTGTTTCGGCATCGCCCCGGAAGCTGACTCCCTCGCTCCTCATACAGCTCACAGATGTTTCGTCAGCACCCCCCGGCGAACGCGGTCAGAAGCAAAGTGAGTCTTGAGTACATGAAATTCTTGCGTCAGAATGTCGT
Source organism: Exidia glandulosa HHB12029 (assembly GCA_001632375.1). Taxonomy (NCBI): domain Eukaryota; kingdom Fungi; phylum Basidiomycota; class Agaricomycetes; order Auriculariales; family Exidiaceae; genus Exidia; species Exidia glandulosa. Next base: position 122,120 of record KV425966.1, read on the forward strand.
CGTGCGTTGCGAGATCTTCGTATATAAAACAGTGTGAAGAGTGACACTACATTTGGTTCCCATTCCGTCACATTTAGCAACAGTTGTCCTTCAAAGTCGTATCTGCCGTAGCTACCGTATCCCACTTCCAGCCAGAGTCAGTCCAGAGACATGGTGATATGCAAGCCCGACGTACAGAGCTCACGAAATGCCCAGCCCACGACCCAGCCTGGAGAAAGCAAGAACATTTTAGAATGGGAACCGTCACTCGGTACTTGATATGAACGTACGAAGATGCCGAAGATGATGATGTAGCCGTTGTAACTCATCGCTATGAGCATAAGAAGAAGTCCAGCGCTGTACTGGACCATATAGAGCGTGCTCCGAACCGCCTGCTGAGCAGCAGTAGGACTGAAGTTCCATTAACACCGAGCGCAACAGCAGTGTGAATGAGTTGCAAAGCAGAACTTGCCGAAATTTGTGTATACCAGTGCCAGAGGCGGTCGCCGGCAGCGGGAGTAGCTCTGCCGTCGACGTCGCGGGATGAAACGGCGATGGCGGCAGCTGGAGACCCAAGCTGGCCGGCGCACCATTGCCGGCGCTGGCAATGTGGCGATCGTACTCCCTGCCAGCGCGACGGACGAGCTCGATAACGACGACGAGCATGAACACGGCGAGGACGGTACCGGCGAATCCAGCCGCGCTCCTGACGTGCCAGGACTTGGAAATAAAGCACGAGTCGACGGTAAACCTTTGGAGCCGCAGAGTTAAGAGGCAGTAACACTCGCGACGACGACGAGCGCACCAGTTCCAGAGCATGGAGATCTTGCACATCCCGGCAGACTCAATCACTGCTGTGTCAGACAGCGAGCTAGCCATCGTGTGTGGCATGGCATGCGTATGCATAGCGTGATCCATGTCTTGGGCGTAAGTAGGGACTGCCAGAGGGCGAGGAGGGCTCCTTTGCTCTTTTACGGAGGGCAACGCAAGCTTTGTCTCTTTCATACTCCGGCCTAAGCGGCCAATGAGGTACCGGCCACGCTGAAGAAAACACCGTGCGAACATCTGATCCCATGTCAGAAGCAAGCAACAGCAGCAAACTGGATGTGTAAGGAGACGAGGGGCCGGCGTAACGTTGGTAACGTGGGTCGAGTCTATCAGGGCACTCATGTCGTGGGGTCCAATGCGAGGATATAGCCAGGTTGAGCCCGAGACGATGCAAGTCTTTGAGCTAAAGCAGACGAGTAATGGCACACAGGACCGCGCGGCAGGTCGCGAGGTTATCGCGCCATCCCAGCGTGCGAAGAAGCAGTTCTCGTGACCTTAAAAGCAGGCCAATCGGTCATGGTCCAGCTATCAAGGCACGTATGAGTCCAGGTGGACAGCAACCCAAAGGCAGGAATAAAATGATGCACAGATCAACGGCGCGTGGCAGGCACACGTGGTGAACGAAAGAACGTGGGTAGCAGCTGACTAGACGCAGCATGCCTGTCGTCCCTTGACCGTACGTAGGCGTTGGCGAGTAAAGCAGGATTCGAACGAGGGTGGCCAGGCAATCGTCCAGGACGTATGAGCGGCCGTGCGCAATGGCGAAACGAGGTATATGTCGCGGTTCAGTCCTCAAAGCCACGTCGTAGGTGCGCATCGTCGGGTCCGTTCCAATCGTTAGAAGGACAAGCTCTGCGGGTATGATGAAGTCGACCAGAGACGAGGAGCGCCCTGCTAGCTAAAGTGAACGCGACGGACGGCCGAAAATGACGAGGCGCAATGACCGTCAAGGAAAGGGGAAGAAAGATGGCTGGTACGGGCTGATCGAGCCTTTATAACGATGCGCGATTTTCGCCACAACCCAGCGGGATTGGGCCGACGAGGCATATTCGCTGCAAGCGCCCATGCTACATTCGAACTGTACATACAGTACAGAGCGATGAACTGTCTAAGTAACGCCGTCGTCTAGAGCACGCATGAGGAGAGAAACTGCTGTGTCAATCCTTCTACGTGCACATTGCAAAGCCGTTCCGCTCTCCGTAAGTTACTACAGTACAGGGCCGCTGACATCATATCTAGCTTCGGGGGACAAAGCGACAGCGAAATTCTGCAGTCGTGCTGTAAAGACGTATTAGACATCCTGCTAGATGCGCTTCTGAGCTGTCGCAACTCACTTGGGCATTGCGCCCACCCATTCAATCTTGGGCATCTCCTCCTTTCCATCGTTGTTCAGCGGAGGAAGGATTGTAAATGAGGACAACATTGCTGCTACCATCACGAAGAGGAAGTTCTCCGCGACCAGCTGTCCAACGCAGACCCTATGCGCGTGAGGTTAGCGGGAATGTTCGCCTTTATGGAGGCTGCGGCCTTTCCCTCTGCCGTACCTGCGCCCGAAACCGAAAACGTACGAAGCCGGGTCCAAAGGACGACGGGCATCGTCCATGAAGCGGCTCGGGTCGAAGTCATTCAGGGTCTCCTTGTCAGGACCCGTACGGGATACATTCCTTCGGGATTTCATCAGACTGATGTGGGACGACGTCGACTGAGTCCCCTTACCAGACGTTAGGGAGAATTGTCGAGCCTTTGGGAATGAGGAAGCCTGACCGTGGAATTATCGTCTGCAAGTGACTGCGCCCATGCCAAGCTGCAATAAGATCGCACCTTTATAGATGTCTTCTTGAGTCGTCACAGTGCGGTGCGGGACGCCTGCGTCATGAGGAGACATTAGCATGTCCTAGCCAGGACGTCGAAGTGACCAACCCAAAGGTAGAGATGGTTGCCAGCGCAGTGTCTCGTTGATCACAGCGCACACGTATGGGAGATGCTGCCGATCGGCCTGGGTCGGCAAATTCGTCCTCCCATGCAGGCCGTAAAATGTGTCTAGCTCTGCCTGTGCCTTCTTCTGTACCTCGGGATGCAGGAGCATGGCAGCAACGAAGCTCCGTAGTGTGGAATTCGGCTTTCAGAGTACACTTCAACGTCAGCAGCGGCGTGGAGCCGGGATGTGCAAGAACGTGCCGAATCTAGTCCCGCTGAATGACCTCAGCTGAGGCTATCCGGTGTACAGTTCTACAGACATACCACTGTACATCGAGCGAGCCACTTGCTTGATGTCCTCGTGCTCGTATCTTTCTGAGGCGGAGGGGTTGCTTTCGTCTATTCCCGACAGAAGAAGGGACACAAACGATGGCGGAGCGGTACCCGCGATCTCACGCTTTCGATGAACATACTCTCGTACTTGAAGGATGTACTCACCACTTTGTCGACAACGTGTCTGAAGGGAAGTTCTGCTCCGCGCGCGCGTACAATTCTGGCTTCCCGGGCTTCACGTTTGAACTTGGCAAAGGGAAGCCACTCTGGCAAGTACCTCACTGAGAACGAGTTGAGCTCCCTGTATAGTGTAGATACCGTGAACGTACTTATAGGAATTGCGTCGACGAAATATCTCCCAGGTTGGATGGCCTTCGCAAAGAGCGCGATAGCTGCTTCCGCATTCGTTACATACTGAGGGCAGATGGTAGGATGTGATCAGAAGACTAGCTCTGCGACGACAGTTTCCTAACCTCATGACTTGTGTCTTCGACCCTGACACCGTATACCATACCCATAATCCAGCGGATGGCTGCGAGACGGATTTGCGGCAAGAAGTCCACGTCCCCGTCTGGTCGCCGAGCATAGTTCTCGGTAAGGGCGTCGATAAATTGCGAGACGGCGTCGTGTTGAACCGTTTCATACCGCTCCACAGCTGTGGGACTGAGCGCAATGCGACATAGCTTGCGATAGCGCCTCAGAACTGGTCCCTCCTGCTGGAATGTAACCGTCTTCGGCACGGTAAGAACAACTCCGGAATCACTCGGCACGACGCACGACGGACCTCACTGAAGCCCATCAGCTCGTTGGCCATGATGGTGTGCGGCCTATCAGAGTACAGTACTCCGCGCTTGTCGAGGAGGTCGTTGATCGTGTCGAGGGTCTGCAGCACGACGAGCGTCTTGCTACCAGGCAGACTGAGTGACACGATTGGGCCTTCGTGGTGGAGGCGGCTGAGAGGAAGATGGCGCGATGAGGACGAGTGACGCACCGTACTGATCTGCCCAATTGGTGAACTGAAGCCACATTTTGCTCTTGGGCAGGTCTTTCATGTTTTGCCACAGCCAATGGCGTGTTGGCCCTGGCGGCAGCGGCGCCTTCGAACGAGCCTTGAAGCAACTCCAAGCGTAGGCAACGCTTACCGCCATAGTCGCGAAGATAATAGTGCTTGTGGATGACAACATGGCCGGAGTACGGTGTAGGCGAAGTCCAAGGAGGAGAGGACCCGGGGTTGACACTTCGGAATCCGCTCCGCACTACGCATTGTTTGACTGTGTAGAAGATCGGTCACGTGCGCGAACCCTTGACTGGCGACTGTAATCCACTAGCGCGACGATAAGACGAGAACGGCCCGGTTGTTGGTATGGTTGGACGCGTATGCGAAGCGTCACGTATAGCTGCTGCGACCTCGCGCCGTTTCCCAGGACCAGGGCTTGCCGCGTGCTCGAGATCGCTGTCCGAGTCAGAGATGGACCTTGACTCCCGATAGACTTCGCGCACAGGATGCGTATCTCGTGAAAGTTCAAGTCTGCCTCGTTGAACGCGTCAAGAATCGAAGACATGATGCGATGGTTGTGGGTGCAGGTCAAGGGCTAATCTGAATCTGTAAGTCCGCCGTATCTCAGATGCTTCCGGACGAGCGCTGGCCACGTTGGGTTAACGTTTCGAAGCTGTACTTCGCCACCGACATCATCCATTCACCTAATTTCATATGACTCAATAGGAAGGTTCGAAGCCGATTGTTCTCAACGCCTGCAGCGCTTCGAGTTCACGTGGATGCCAAGAAGTACTATTCATGAAATATCGCGCCGCAACACATGCGGTCTCATGGAAACATGGCGAAGGGCCGAATCAGAGGCCGAGAAGGGCAATGACGAGCGTGAGGCAGAGGTTAACGGAGGCAGTGATGTTCACGCAGCTGTGAAGGTGTTAGCAAAGGGTAGCAAAGCGAAGTAAGACGTACAGAGGAGCGATGATGACGAGGATGCCTGAAACGCAGAGGTTGAGCTGGACGAGAAAAGCCTGGAGCGCGATATCGAGCGAGATGACCGCAGTGATGTTGGCCAGGATGGAGGCGAAGACCGAGACACACGCGCTGAGGCTCTGCGAGCTTGAGTGAGACCATAGCAATAACTCGAGAGTGGATGGAAAGACGTACGACGATGATCTGAGCGCAGACGGTGGCGATGGCTGTGATCTTGTCCGTGTCGCTCAGGTCCACGACGACACCGACCGAGATGAGAGCAGAGACGCAGGCCTGGATAAGCACGACAATCTGACTGACGACGATGACAGAGATGTCCGCCGTTACATCGAGCTTGACTGTGAAGTCGGTCTCAGTCAGCGCTTGTAAAACATTGTATAGAGCTGCATCCTCACCAAGAGCAGCAATGCACGCGTCGATATTTGCTTTGAGTTCGACGCAGAGGTTGTAAATGACATCAAGCGGGTTGGCGTTGCGCGCCGCGACGAGCTCCGTGCCAGCAGCTGGAGCCGCGAAAGCGACCATGCTGAAAGCAAAGAGTACGAAGAGGACGGAGAGGAGGTGAGACTGCTGCATGGTAGGCGTAGAGTAGCTGAAGCTGGGTGTTGCTGAGCTGAGAAACCAACAGTACATTCGTCGCGCCTTTTATACAATTCGCATTGGCGCTTGAGACAGTTTGCGCGGTGAGCATACACATGAGTATGCGTCATTGATCAGGGGACTAGGGAGGAGATCTTGCGGCGCTGAGAGTAAAGACACACAGGAAGCGCTAAAGTTGCGGTCGGGTCCGTCTAACATTCTGTCGCTCTTCCATGTCGAACCTCGACCAATACACTTGACTCAGTTCAGGAGCAGAGGTAGCGCCGTGAAGCGTCAATGGCTTTGAAACCGTAGGCTATGGACGCCGTCGTGCGGACACAGCGTGGAGGAAGAAGACGCACATCGTAGGTGTCAGTGACGCCACTTGCATCGGGCTTCCCCGCCGTGTTCAGTGGCTGAAGGATATTGAAAGCTTATGCACCAAATTGTAATGTGTTAAACCCTCTGCATAACCAAGGAGAGTCTCATTCGATAGACCAGTTAGAAGTCCAGAGCTCTTCATACACCCATAACTCGAAGTACGCGATCGTCGGTGTTGGTCCCTCTGTATAAGCAAGGAGAGTCGCCCTCATCGGGTAATCCAGTAGGGCGTTCCCAAGCAAGTGAGCGTCAGTGTTTGAAGTGCAGAGCTCTTAATACGTCCACAAGTACGCTATCTTTCCTGTGTCCGAGCGCTGCTACAGGTGCAGCATGGTTGGTGCAACTTTTGAGCAGACAGTTTCAGGTCTGAGGGACGACAGAAAGCTGCAGCACCGCAGAAACGAGTCTCTATTTGTCGAGCAGGCATTCCGGTGATCTGTGAGGAGGTACCGGTTACAATACTAATACCAATACTAATACGTTGGCCGGCCGCATCCGGCGCTCACGGCGCTACCGATGCATGGAAACTTTGTGTTACAATCGACGAGCATCGTCTCCGCCACTTTAGATGCGCACACGATGCAAATCGTCGCGGAGCAAGGCAGCAGGGTCTTTCCCTTGCGGGTGACGTATACTTCGAACGCGCTTCCTTCACTCTCTGTCCCCGGCCCTACCGACTCAGGCATTGTTTTCGTATTGGCCCAGCTCCTACACTTATGACGACTTGTTGGCGAACGCTGACGTTGGAGACACTGTACGTCGTACGCCGGACCATGGCTGATCGTGAGGAACCTCAAACGCGGAGCTCAACAGTCGCTTTGAAGTATTATGAGGTGCGAATCAGCTTTAGGTCGAATGACTTCCGGCGCAACGGCGAACGGTCGATCGTGGTTCGCCACAGGGACAGCGCAAACGAAGTTGCATAGACATTGTAGAATACACCGTCTTCAACACGTCGCGCAATAGGAAGTACACTGCATCGCGGATTAGTAAAAGCTGGCACAGACAGGTAATGCTCACAGTGATCATGCAGAGACGTAATCGTACACCATCAGAGCCTGAACGTCCTCGCCCTTGGGACCCGTGAACTTGATATGGCGTGTATACCGGCGCACGCCGTCAATCTCCTGGAAACCCCAGGTCTTCCACACAGTCAGCTTTATGTAGCGCCAAAGGGAGATCATATGGCGCACCTGGTGACCGACCCAGGTCGTCTTGCTCTTCGGGGTGTCGCTCTCGACGTAGGACTCGATGACGCCATGCTCAGCGGTGTCCGGCGTCCAGCCCTCCTTGTGCCACGCGTGCTCGAGCTCGTCGAGGTTGACCAGGCGGCGCGATTTGCCCTTGACGGGACCGAAGAGGTGGTCGGCGTGCTCGCGGAATTCCCAGTCCATGGTGCGGTTCTCGGTCGTGCCCTTGATGCCGCCCGTGAGCGTCTGGTCGATGTCGATGTGTTCGACGCCCGCATCGTCCTTGTAGTGCTTGACGGAGAGTGTGATGGTAGCAGCAGAGATCGCGGTGCGCTTGAGCCACGAGACGCCCTGGAGCTGCAGGATCTTGTCCATCTCGGTCGTGTTGCTCAGCGACTTGTTCTGCCCGGCGCGTCAGTAACGACGCTCTCGACGCTCTGGAACGCACAATGATCCAGGTCCCCGAGAGGTCGAGTGTGGTGAGCGTCGCAGGGGCAGCCATAGTCGCGGTCGTGGGGGAATGCGGGGAAAGCAGCGCGCCATTCCCTGACGATCTTATCAGGCCCTTTCCGGCCATGTGATTGGGACGTAACCGTTTCCCCTCCGTGGTCACGCAGCCCAAGATTCTCGCGCTAACTTAACGGGATGGGTGTGTGGAGGTCGTGTCGACGTCTATTGCTTGCGTGCAGGGGCTCCGGACAATGCGAAATGACTGTAGTCGTACAGCATGAAGAAGATGCGCGATATTCACTTTTCCATTCAAATATGCAAAGCGGAGGATTAGGAATCGAAAGCAAAAACGAACGAAGAAAGCAGCGTCTAGGAGGCATCCGATGATGGGGGAGGTGCTGTCGTCGAAGCCGCTAACGGCGACGGCGCGTGAAGCTGTTGATCGATGGCCCGCGCGAACTCGCCGCTCTCCTTGTGATGGAGTACGGCGAACGGTGCGGGTGTGCTCGGACGCGTCGCGAGCGGTGTGCTGGGCTTGCTGCGATTGTGCGCCATGTGTGCCCTGATGAGGTGCCCGGCGGCGAGGGCGGACATCAGGCTAAGCTCGCCTGCCATGACAGCAGCGCTTATTATGCGCGCGAGCTGTCGTGCGTTGTGGCCAGGCGACTCAGGATGTGCCCCTTGGATGCCGAGCATCTCCAGCATCGCTGCCTGCGGGCCCAGGACAGTGCCTCCACCAACAGTACCGACCTCGATCGACGGCATAGAGATCGTCATCAGGAGATCTTCGCCGTTATTGATACTGGTACATCGTCAGCATAACAGCCAAAGCACACGGGAGATGAGTACTTACGGCTCCATCAACGTCATGCAGTTAGAGCTTTCGACGTTCTGTGCGGGATCCTGGCCCGTCGCAAGGAACACGGCGGTCAAGATGTTCGCGGCGTGCGCGTTGAAGCCGCCGATCGAGCCAGCCATAGCGCTACCGACAAGGTTCTTCTTGATGTTGAGATTGCACAGCGCCTGCACGGTCGTCTTGAGCACAGTGCGCACGATCTTGCCGGGTATGATCGCCTCGGCCACGACGCTCTTGCCACGACCCTCGATCCAGTTAATTGCCGCAGGTTTCTTGTCTGTGCAATAGTTGCCAGAGAGCGCGAGGACTTGCATCTCGGGGAACTGCTGCGCCATAACCTCAAGCGCCTTCTCCGTGCCCTTCGAGATCATGTTCATGCCCATCGCGTCGCCGGTGCTCGTCGCGAAGCGCACGAACAGCGTCCGGCCGGCAAGCGCGCACTTGAGCTGCTGTAGGCGCGCAAAGCGAGACGTAGAATCGAAAGCGTCCTGAAGAGTTTTGGCGCCTTCAGGAGAGTCAATCCAGCGCTTCGCCCGGGCGGCCTCGACTATGCTGGGGAATTCGATGGCCGGTCCGCGCGTCATGCCGTCCTGGGTAAGCACGGTCGTGACACCGCCGCCTGCGTTAAGCGCCTTGCAGCCGCGCGAGGTGGAAGCGACCAGCGTGCCCTCAGCCGTAGCCATCGGGATAGGATACAGGACGCCGTCGATCTTCAGAGGACCAGCGATGCCGAGAGGGATGGGCATGTATCCAATGACGTTCTCGCAGCAAGCACCGAGCACGCGAGCGTAGTCGTAGTTCTGGAATGGAACCTCCGAGCCCTCCAATGATTTCGTGCGCGAAGAGCGAGCTGCATATTGGATTAGAGCGGTTCGGAATGTGCGAGCGAGGAACTCACAAATAAGTGCGCGGCGAATAAGGACAGCGCGCTCAAAGTCTCCGAGTACCTTCTCGAGCGCATATGCCGCGATCTTGCCAGTCTGTGCCAAGAGGATGATCTCCTCGTCGTTGAGCATGTCAACGCCACGAGGACCGCTCTCGAAGATCCTGATGCACTCCTCGAGCGAACGAACGGTATCGTTAGACGTAACCTTCGCGCCGTCCTCTTCGTCCTCCTCCGCTGGCGGTAGGGATGCAGTAGGAACGTTGAACGGTAAGGAGGGAATGGGCGCGGCGATGACGTTAGGTGCAAATGACACAGTCGGGGGGAGCGCAAGGATAGTCTCGGACGGCGCATGAGGCTTGGACGACAGTGCCCAGAACTCCTTGACATGGTCCTTGTCCTTCGCCACCTCCTTCTCCGTTGGACGGGCGGTACCAACGGGCCAGGATTCCGTCGGACGCTTGCCGTTGGCGGTAGCAGAGAAGTACGATGTCGGGGAGGCAGGCGCGTTTCCGTTAGCAGCGGGTGTCGTAGCAGTTGACTTCGGTTTCCGCTGTGTCACGTGGCGTGTGGACGGCTGGGTCTTGAGCAGATACCCGTTGAGGAAGATGCTGGCCGCCAGTGCGAGGACGAGCCACTTGCCAACGACTGGCTGCTCTGCCATGTGGAACAGCTTCATCGTGGAGAGCGGCTCGGCGGACATCGTCGACGGCTTCTCCTTGACCTCTACTTCCAAAACGTCGTCATATTCGTCAGGGAGAGTAACGCCTTCGTCGACTGATGCTGCCTTTGCGGCCGCGATCCACGCCGTGGTCGGCACAGCGCGGATGGTGATGGGCGGGCTGACGCGGACAAGGATATCACCTGCACCAGCGGGGCGGGTTGCCGCAATAGCGTCCAGAACGGGGGCAACAGTTGGCGACGTAATGTCGACTTTACGTGTGCGTGTCGACCTCGTGGAGCGGTTGGAGCGCGACAGGGCTGCCGCAGGCGTGAGCGTCGTGACCAGGTTCAAGATGTGTAGCGTCAGGAACGAGATGATCTAAGAAGTGCACGAAAACGCGCGGGATCAAGCAAGAAACCGTCAGCTGACTCTTGTACGCGAGCAGAAATACCTGCGTGTACTCACCAGCAGAAGCTTGAGGCGGGCGAGTGTGGACTTCCGGTCCGCGACTACGCTCACATCACGCTTGGCAGGCGGCTTCTCCGAGCGCGTAGGCGAGCGCCGCGTGCTGGTCTCGATGCGCAAGGGTTCGGGCGCGTTGACGATGCCGATTATGCGCAGGACAGCGACAAAGAAGGTGAACATGGCGAAGGCGTCGCATGCAAGGATCAACGCTGCGAGTGCGCAGAGCTCGCGCAGTCCAGGAATCTTGGACATGGCACCGAGGCTCAGAATGGCGATCTCGAGGAGATAGTCACGCAAGATGGGGCTGCCGACACGCTCTACAGCATCCGCGTCGGACTTGTTGCGCGAGAGAAGGGTCATAGCGAGACGAAGCGGCTTGTCGAAGCCGACTGTGACGACAAGGAATGGCAGCGCTTCGGACAAGGATACCGGGTCGAGGGGGATCTGCAGCACGTGTGCGAAGGCAAGCGCAAGAAGCAGCGCTGACGTCGAGGAAATAAGGATGAGTGGTGCGACCCATGCCGACTTGGAAATCTTGCGAGCCTTGAGGAAAAGGTTTACGAAAGTAAGGTGCATGAGCACGTAGCCGATAAGCACGACAAAGATGTCCGCAGAATCCGCTTGCTAAAAGAATTGGAGCGGAAATTCCATCAGTAAACAGGAAATTTTCGTCGGGTATCATGCCGAGCGGCCTCGACGCACCTTTGCGAGGTCCCAGAAGCGCAGAACGAAGGCTTGGAGCGCGTATGCGACCCACTTGGAAGACTTCATTTCCGCGATGGTCTCCTTGCGCGAGGGCTCGTACGTGAAAGTCATTCCCGCGCCGTCCTGGGCGATGACTCGTGCGGGCGACTTGGGCGTGATAGCCCACTGTTTGAGGAACTGGGCGCGCCCGCCGCGACGGAAAACATGAGTGAGCACAGCCGCGCGTTTTGAAGGCGATACGCTCGGCGGGTGGGTGAAACAGGCGCCGTCTGCGCGGTAGCAGGCGGTGGGCGCGGACGACTTGGACGCGAGGTGGTCGCTGAAGTTGAGCACGTGGAAAAGCGCGTCGCTGTCGAGTCTGAGGCCCTTGGGCGCGTCGAGGGCGACGACGAGCTGCTGCACCTCGACGCCGCCGGACGCGCGGGTGTCCCAGTCATGCTCCGGGACGGGAATCCACGCGTCGTGCGAGAACGGAAGGAGCGCGACGGCCGGGCGCCAGGTCTGGACTGCAGGCTGGAAGAACTGGGAGTGCTTTACGGCGTGGAGAACGTGGAAGTAGGCGAGGGTGGTGAGCACGAAGTAGGCGACGATGGACTCGGTCGGGTGGCTCGACGGCCAGAACGACAGCGAGCGGATGAACGGGCGCAGCATCGCGGGCGCTGCGTGGTCTAGTGGTCAAGACGCGGGAGTGGGCACGTCGCAAGACCCGGACAATAAATATCGACGCGGGTATGAGCCCACTTTGACAACTCCCGACACGCAACAGCGGCCAACACCGGTCGCGCTCGCGCTTTCTCCCTGCCACACGCCCCAATCACACCATTCCGCGCCTCCACACCAGGCGCCCACTAGAGAGCGTCTCTCACAACCTCTAGCGGTGCTCCCCAGCGTCCTCCCAATGACACGGACCCAGTCCCCTCGGCCGTGTTTCATTTCCATGTCCCATTGTGTCCAGGTCATGAGCCGCATATACCCTGGCCATAGTTCTGTCTCACTATCCACACTCAAGCGGCGAACTCGCAGACCGGTGCCGATCTTGTTCTGAACGCCCAGTCTTCCCTTTCCAGACCTTGTTTCTCCACGCCCGTCTTCGGACTCCCCACACACGAGTTCCGTCATGCCTGACTTGTGGCTCCGCGTCATATGGTGCTATTCAATCGTTCGATAACCATTTAGAATAAAAGCTCAGCGACAACGGACTCTTCTCTGCGTTGTCTTCGTCACTTGCAGCGCTCTCGGTGGTTACTGTCTTGCAAATCACATACTCGCCGTGCGGTCACACTCGGACGTTAGGAGCTGATAAGAGGGTTGTTTGGTCTTCCACTTGATTCTATCGCCCGTTTCTCTGGTACCTGAAGTCTGCTTGTCTCATGAAATCTCGGTTTGCCCTTTCAACGATACACTTCTGCCCGTTGAAACTTGAGGCACACAGGCTCCAGATCTTCGCCGTATCTCTCCTTTCCTACTTCAAACACTGCATCCCGCGGCCACATTCTGTAGTGGTCTGAAACGAGTTAAATTGGAGTGGTTACTGCCAGTGTATGCAACGGCGCAGCGGAGAAACTTGTACATATCACTTGGCCCGCAGATCTTGTGCGTCTCTGCGTTCCCACGCCTCCTTTGCATCGCAATGTACTGGGCTTCATCGATCTTATGCGGCGCACGGTGTGGTAGAGGCCCTGACGTCGGTCATCCGCGTCACCGATGCGGACTACTCCTACAGTACTTAGGCGCCGTGCGAGCCTGGGCGCTTCCACTATCTGTATCGCTACATCGCCTCAACAAGCATACTAAAGAGAGACAGCAGTGATGCAGTTGGTGCATGTGTGTATCTTCATGTAAGTACTAGTAGGAGAGTGCAAAGGAAACGCGCGTTCTAACCACCGCCACTCAACTACCAAGCAGCGCTTTGTCGTTCAAACTCGCGGGCATCCGTGCCCTAGAGCTAGGATGGAGATGGAGAGATAGGGGATGTCCATTGTATTTGGTTGCGTACTCTTCCGAGACGGGCTTCCATGGAAATGGGTTGCAAGATGTTAGCGATCCGGATATAATGTCCAACCTCCGAGCCCGCCCTTGTCCTCTTCCTCTGGTGTTTTCGATTTATCGCCTACCGAAACGCCCGTATCCCTCATGTCAACGACAAATGACAACCGTAACCACTGGGCTCTTGCTGGAAGTTTTGAGTCGGTGGGACTCTGCCCAAGTCCGCTGGTCGCGTTGGACAAGTCACCGGCCGCGGTGCTCCGAGGATGGTTCAAGACCTCAGACCGACTTGGCCCAGCTCGCATTTCTACATTACACGTGCGCTATGGAGGGGGCGCATTCCAGCAGATTCCAGTTACAAAAGCGGAACGCGCACATCGGGCAGCCGAAGACGGAGTACGTAGTATCCTAAGTTGCGAGCGGAGGGTATGTATGATAGATGGCGAGCGAGATGGCGAAGTCTAAGATAAGAGGAGGGAAGCATAAGAAACCTCGACCTTCGAAGAGGCAACTGGAGAAGAATAGGGAAGCCCCGGAGGTGGGGGTAAAGAAATGGGCATGGCCATTCGTGCGCGGAAGTCGTGACGAGGTCGTGAAATGTCGTGAAAGCGGCGCGTCGACGCAGTAAAGGTGGTGATTTTGACGATGGTGACCCGATGTTGAGTTGATGTTATGCAGATGGACGATAGCGCGAGGTAGGCGTTAGATAGCGAGATACATAGGCGGTTGTAGGGCAGGAAAGCGATGTGACGGATGTGGTCGCGGAGGCGCGGTGGTCGTGGTGGTCGTCGAGTCTGGATCAGGACTCGGATTTCGCGCTGCCGTCGGCGTCCGCCTTGTCGGCCTTGATTTCCGCGGCTTTGCGGTCGAACCAGTCGTCGTCGGGCTCGAAAGGCGACGAGTCCGAGTTAATCTGTGAAAGACAGAGGTCAGCACTAGAGCACAAGGCGAAGAAGAGACGGACCCAGTCTGCGAGTTCCTCGCTGAGCTTGGCCTCGTCCTCGGCGGTGAGCTCGACCTGTTTGCCGTCTTCTGTGTGCTTCTGTAGAAGCTCTGCCAGCCGTCGCTTGGTCTTGGCTATCTTGCCCGGCGTCTCGCCCTCCTTGAGCGCGGCGCCGCCCTTCGGGGTCGTGGGGCGCGAGCCTGGCTTAGAGCCAAACTGGATGTCGGACGAGGAGCGGTCCCAGTCCTCCTGGGAGTTGATAGAGAGCGAGGAGAGCGAGAGCTCGTCTGCCTGCTGGGCGCTGTCGGTCGTCATAGTCGTCTTGGGGTGTGCGGGTGCCGACGTGAGCCTGAGGTTGGGAAAGAATATAAAGGGCGGCCGGGCGCGTGGTTAGAACTTGAGACGCGAGTCACGAGGCCTGTCTGTGGTCTGGCGCAATGCACAACACCCTGGCGCGCGCGAAACCACTGCACCAAGTCGGAAGAGAACAACGCACGGGCAACCCCGTTCGGCTATCTCCGCACGCGTTCTCACGTTGTTTCTCTTCTCTTTGGATCCTTCACCAAACCAGCGATCAAGCATAGCGGCACCTGCGCTATACAAGTTCGTACTTGACATACTTAATCACGACGCATCCCTCCACAGGCGGGTTATCATCAAACATAAGTGTTACATTGTCCGGTACGATGTCTTCCAGTCTCTCTCCCCCAACCACAACTCTTACAACATAGACTATATACAGGATAATAGAGATACCCGCCAGTCGCACTCGTCTGGCTCAAGCGCTGGTCGTCGTCGCAGTACTCGGCCCCGCGCTGATGCCTTCCGTGCTCGCACCGGGGTTGGTCAGCGTTAGTACGGCAGGCTGCCACGGTAGTACGTTGTAGTTTCCGCTGGAGCCCACCGCCATGCCCTGGTAAAGCAGCTGCAGGTTGCACGGGTCGAACTCAAACGTCTGGTCATTCATGCTGCGCACAAGATGATGTTGCCGTTGTCACCCGCGAAGAAGAGGTACATATCTGTGCTGTCGCCGATAACGCACTGGTCGATGACGCCGGTGCTAGAGTTGGTGGTAGTTGCCGTGGACAGCGGTTGAGGGTTTGACCAGCCATTCGCGTTCGTCGGGTCGCTCGAGGTCTTATAAGAGAAGCAGGATCGCGATGACCGGAATACAGAGCCAGTGTCGTCAGTGATGCGCATAAAGCGATAAAACGTATGTAATCAACGTTTGAGTCATGCACGATATGATGGACGAATCGCTCGCAAGCCCGTGGAGGGATGGTGGTCCGCTAGCGCTCCGCGGCTTTCCGGGACAGTTCTTGTCTTCCCACCATACTGCTCATACTCGAGTATTTCATGGCGCTTTCCCCGATCACCCCAGCGGCGCCTCTCGAGCTCAGGTCCAGAACGAGTCTTCGCCAGGATGAATCGATTTCGCAGTGAATGGGTCGTAGCCTTGCGACGCTTGCTGGCATGACGCATTCTTCCCAAACGTTCGCACCATCGTGCCGCGTGGGTCAGCATTCACGCTCTCCGTGGGCCGTGCCGTCTGCTTATATATCCTGGATCTCGCGCGTCGGATTCTGCAATTGTGCACTCCTCCGATCTTAAGCCTTTTGACTTGAGCTATGAGTCCCCCTACCTCTACCTCTGCCACTGTGCTCGCCGCCGCGACACTCGCGCCCGCGCAGAACATTCTCTTCGTCGGTAACAGCTTCACGCACGGCGACATCTCGCCCACCTTGACCTACAATGCTGGCAACATTACCGACGCGAACGGGGACGGCTACGGCGGGATCCCCGGTATCTTCAAGCAGCTCACCGATTCGGCGGGCTTGAACTACGCGGTGACGATCGAGGCTGTCAGCGGACAGACGTTGCAGTACCACCTGGAGAACAAGGCGAGCATTATCGGTCAGGCGAAGTGGGACATCGTAGTGTTCCAGGAGAATAGCACGCTACCCCTCCCCGCGAGCCGGACGGGCAACCCGAGTCTGTTCCAGAGCGCGTCAAAGAGTCTTATCAGTCTTGTGCGGAGCAAGAACAGCGCGGTGAAGGTGTATCTGTACGAAACCTGGGCGCGCGCGGACCTCGTCTATCCGGACGGTACGCCGTATCATAACGCCAGCGTCGCGGTCTTCACAACCGACCTGCGCACATCGTACGCGAACGTCGGCGCGCAGAACAGCGTGACGGAGGTCGTGCCTGTGGGCGACAACTTCCTAAAGGCGATTAACAACGGCGTCGCGGATCTGAACCCGTACGACAGCATCGACGCGGGCAAGGTCAACATCTGGGCTTCGGACAGCTTCCATCCGAGCATTTATGGCGCGTATCTCTCCGCTGCGACGTTCTTCCAGCACATCACTGGCAAAGCAGCGACTTCGCTCGCTGTTGGACCGGGCACCGCTGCTGCAGGGCTGGGTATCAGCTCCGCGGATGCCACCAGGTTGTTGGCGCTGGTCTAAGTGACTCGGGATAGAATCGATTGCAACCTGAAATATCTCGAATGTACGATGTGCGCAAAACGTAGGAACTCTTCGCGCCCGCTGATGTACATCGTGTTTTCAGGAGATACGCGCTACTCGACTGCGAAACGTTTAGACTTGGGATCGGCTTGTGCTTATGAGGCCATTCCTGCATCTCCTCTGCGCGCGCGTTGCACGGGCGTACCATCAAGGTGGTCTTGGACCTTGGCACTCACTGAAGCGGGAGCCCAAGGCGGCACATCGTATTTAAAGGGCTCACTTCCTGGGTGTCGCAAAGAGTGTTCGGAGTGTCGTCGTGTGTCCATCCACTCTTGCCAGTGGGTTCTCCTCGTCTGTTGAATGAGGGCGCCTGAGACCGCGGTCCCCTTTTCTCAAGGGCTCCGGCCCCTGGAAATGTTGGCAACGGTACATGCTCCTGTTCCCTCCTGCTCTTATTCTTTCAACAGTCACTATGTAGTGACCATGTTCAGCGGCGCGCGTCCAGGCCTTGTCGATGCGATGTCCGACTGCCTCGGACTGGTGGATATGTATAGCGTCAGGGCCCTATGAACATCTTTGGTCGCCGCGTGCAGCCCTCGACTTCCTGTATTGTTCATGATCTCGTTGCCATCGAGCCAGCAGGGACTCCAACTTTCAACATATATCCGAACACCGGTCGATCCCCTAACAGGACACAGCTTTCGGGCGCTCTGTCGATCCTGGATCGCTGGTCCCTGATGATTGCCATTTGGCCGTACGAACGCAGTGCTGGAGTCGGGAGTCTTATGGATAGGCCTGACACGCTCTCTGCGGACCGTTCTACAATGTGGGTGGGATTATAACGCTTGTATAAAGCTGACGACCGGACGGGCAAAACCCCGTACTCCCCGCGTTTCCTAACGGACTGGATCAAGCCGCACGCGCTCTCCGTTCTGTCATCGCTCAAACACCGGCCACATAAGTAGGGAGACCCCTTACGTCCCCGCGCCTGCCCGCTTCAGTCTCTCCTTCCCCTTTCTCTTCGCTTTCTGCACTTTTCCCCCTTCCCCTTTCGTTTCGTTTCGATGTTTGGCCTGCGCCATCTCCTTGGGCTCGGCCTCCTCGCTCTTTCCGTCACTGCGGCACCCCAACCGCACAAGAAGCGCACGTGCAGCACGAAGTGCTTCCCCAACGGCAACGCGACGATTTCGGATGCGACGGCGACGAAACGCACGCGTGAGAACTGGTGGTGCCCCGCGGACAAGATGTACGGCTTCATGGGCTTCTCGTACCCGCTCGAAGTCTCCGATTGCGGCGATGCGAGCAATGGCTTCGACAAGATAAACAGCGACTTCAAGAAGATGAAGGAGATGGGGGCGTCTATGGTCCGCGTGTATGCTCCCGGTATGCATAGCCTTCCTTCCTTCCGCACTACGACTTGGGCTTACAGAAA
The DNA here is from genome assembly GCA_001632375.1 of Exidia glandulosa HHB12029. NCBI lineage: Eukaryota > Fungi > Basidiomycota > Agaricomycetes > Auriculariales > Exidiaceae > Exidia > Exidia glandulosa. Next base: position 140,163 of record KV425966.1, read on the forward strand.
CGTCATTTACAGAGTGCCGCGAGAAGAGCGTGTGGGAGAACCTGCTCAAGGCCGGCATTGAGAACAACATGGGCATCATCGGCATGGTTTGGTGGGGTTTCGGCGACCAAGGCCTCTGGGTCAAGACGCGGGACTCAATCAACGCCGTGCTCGAGGAAAACCCTCTCGCGCCGTTCGTCTTTCACTCTATGGCATTCGGATCTGAGCCTGTCGGTGCGCCCTTCTCACATCATCACTAGCCGCGGATAAACTGACATCGGGCCCCAGGTGACGGCGTTGAGGACGATGGGACGTTCGTCAAGGACATGCTCGCATGGAAGGATACGCTCTCCAAGTACGGCATCAACCTCGGTATCTCTGAAGACTGGGATCGCCAAGGACGTCTCACTGACGGCGACGGCCTCACCGACTTCGGGAAGCAGATCCGCGACGCGTCGGATAATCTCCAGCTGCATCGTAAGCCTGTTTCGACACCGCATCGTAAATCATTCCTCGGTCTGACTTGCCCGTACAGCCATGCCGTACTACCACTGCGACAAGGTAAATGATCCCGTTCAGACCGCATCACTAGAGTTTTGACGACCTCTGAAGTATCCCACCGCCGACAATGTCATGGACTACTTCTCGTGGTACATTGAGAAGCTCGTCGAGCCGAACATGCCCGGTCTTCCCATCTTTGTCACTGAGGTACGGTTTGCACACATTTCGGGACCTTGTGCCTTACCGTTGTGCAGACCCAGTGGTCCAGCCAGCAAGGTGGTTCTCATAACCGCGGCTGTGGCGAACCAGGCGAAGATCTTGACAACTTCAAGAAGTTCTGGAATACGTGGCAGGATAACTGCGACTACTGGAAGCAACACAAGGTAACGTCGATCAAATTCTGCTCCATGAGTCGCTCGCTAAGACTACCGCGTTCAGGTCGGCTGGTTCGCGCACACGTTCAGTGACGAGATGGAGGGTGAGTTTATGTATCCTCGTTATGAGCTCAGCCATTAACGAGTGATAATTCAGGTGGCTTCGGAATCCTCGATGGCAGCGGCAATCCCAAGATGGATTTCGCGCCACCGAGATGCTGAGCATCCTTCTTCCGGGTCGAGCGCATGCAGCTGGGGACTGGCGCATTTTGAACTTTTTTTTTCGTTACTTTCGTTACTTTCTAGTTATTTAACTTTGGCAATAAATTACAGTAACTTCGCACCAAGGAATATGTTCCAATATTGTCTCTCCGCGGCACTCGGCGTGCGCGGACTATGTCCGTGATGGATTCGCGAATCGCAGTTCTTGCATTGGCACGGTTATTCCAAATTAGGAGTCGCGGGGAGTCGCATTGACTCTATCTTGCCCATCCTTCCTCTCAAGTGCTGCAGAACCTTTACTAGGGCTGCTGGCAAATTTGCCCGACCGCATCGGATGCCCCGTCCGCCGTCAGATACGTCCGTCCTAGTCACCGGGTCGTTCATACTGCAGTTGAGTGCCGTATTGGATCGGTTTGGAAGCTGGACATGCCAGATGGGGAGTCCGGGACACGCGGACGAGAACGGCTGCAATTCACGAAATTCGGGAGTCGAGATCATCTACAGCAGGTCTTTCCACGAAAACGAACTGGCGCCCAATCCGCGTACAAACTGGCGTCTCTCGGGACGATCATCAACCGGGCGGGCTGAGTTGTTGCAGCTCCTGGACGACTGTTATAACTTTGGCCCCATTGTAATCTTCTGACTGATGCAATCTTGGCTCCCGACGTCAACGGCAGCAGCAGCGTCGTCAAAGCGCGGGCATCAGGTCAGGACTACGATGTATCTTCGCACGTGGCATTAACGCTCAGCCTGTAAATTACAGGCTGAGCAAACAATGATTCTTGGGCCACGTGGAAACGCGGCACAGTCATTCTCCAAACAGTGCCTCCTCGCGACAGGCGGCACCGTTGACTCTCTTGGCTATGATTCCGACTCGAAGTCGGACCGCTGGAGTGAAGAACTATACGTTGAAACCTGAAATGCATTTACTGCGGACCCGAAGTGAACGGAGAGCATAGTATGAGACAGCGTCTTGCCTCTTGCGTGTCTATTTAGGCAAGCTCTTGTACTACAGGGACGGAATCGGGGATCTTAAAAGATTACATGGAGACTCCTAGGCTACACAACCTGTTGTGAACAGTAGAGAGAAGGCGGGATAGCCTGCCTCGCAGGAGGGATACATAGGGAACAATATTGATACACCGAGCAATACAACCGTTTAGACGTAGCTATCCGACGAACCCGGGCGTGATGGCTGCGCTCCATGGATGGGCTTGACATGCTTGCGCACACTGTCTGACACGCCAGGGTGGACGACGCGAATATGTCGGTACGCGTTGCCTGGGACGGTGTAGTGCCGCCCACACCCGGGGTACGTGCATACGTAGGCTGCGATTCGTTAGTTCTTGAGCGCGGCGACGGAGGTGATATCACACACAGGTAGTGTGAGTATGCGTGTTCTCGTGTGTCTACGGAAGGAAAGCATGGCGATCGTCACGAGGTGGTTTGGGGTAGAGGTAGTTATAAAGGAGTCAAAATCAGCGATTTTCTTACGGATTGGAATACAGTACTGCTACGCACCATGTAGGTACTCTTGCGGACAAATGTTCTCGCACAGTAGCCACAGACGTATAAGCGAGGTGATGCTGGAGCCGAATGTGGAGGAGGAGGGTGTAGTGTCGACGACGAAGTCACAATGTCCATCGTAGGGGAGAGCGTCAAGAATGTGGTACGAGGCGGGGAGAGTGACGCTGGTCTCAAACGCGCTCGCTCATGTAGTACGGGTAGTGTGCCTGCTCCAGGTGTGGTCGCTACTGTGTGTCGGCGGACGTTCTCGAATCGGGGGGCAGGAGGAGACGTGGATGGCTCAGTGCGCGCGTTCGACGGAAGCGGTGGAGAAGGAATGGTGGTAGTCGGCGGCACGCTGGCTGGAGAGTACTCGTTCGCCTTTACACCTGTGGTCTGGGTTAGCCTCCAAGATGCACGAAGTCACGGTGGGGACTGACCTCGCAGAAGCTCTCCGAAACTGGGGAGGCTGATCGCTGCAGGCGAATGTGGGAGACGACTCGAGGACCCCATGATAGTGCAGTTGAACTGCTTCAGAGAGTGCTCTGTTCCAAGCTGTTATATGGCCGGGAAATTGAATCGACATGCCCGGCGGTTACCCATTCTGGATACCTGACGCAGATCGTAACTCAACGCGCAAGCACCGCTGAGACGCAGATTTGCCCAATTAAGCCATATGCTGGCCGATCCGGACATACTGGACTCTGCTGCGGTCGTTCGCGCCACCTGGAGTCCGCCCTGGAACCCCGCTGGAGCGTTCTGGAGTATGAACGGTGTATCGCGCACTTGCCGAAGGCACAGCACGCGCTCCCGATGCCTCCGCGGGGCTGGTGTCTATCCGTGGATTGAAAGGTCTTGCCTATGACCCCTGGAAGCGGCGACGACGGCCATGGCGTCGACGAGAGTGCCGAGTTGCGAACAAGCCTTGACTTGCCCCATTAGGAGATAGGGCATGCCTGGAATAGAAGCCTGCGTACCAGTGCTTGCGGTGGCGACGAGATGCCGACCGAGACGATTCAAGCCGATGTCCTTGGTTTGCCATAACAGGGAATTTTGCGGAAATGCACCGACGTTTCAAGATGACGGTTGAGAGGCACTGAGCATGCGGGCAGCTCCCTATGGCGCAGTATTCGGCAGGGATACCTGGAGCCCTGTGCTGCCGTCCGTCAGAGCTGCGGCCGACATGGGGGCGGGCAGGATGCAAGCGTTATCAGGCTTCGTGCCGGGTCTCCGCTGTCCCTCCACTTCGCGGCATCAATTTTCGGCGTCAGTGTGAAAAGTCCGAGTATGGTTGAACC